>JASWJB010000020.1:0-267772 GCA_032433595.1 Conoideocrella luteorostrata
TGAGTGAGTGAGTGAGTGTGTGTGTGTGATTGAGCGAGTGTGTGAGTGTGTGTGTGTGAGTGTGAGTGTGAGTGTGTTCTGGGGAGGGGGAGGGCTCAATAGAAAAGCAAAATAATAAGGAAAGAATGAGAACAATAAGTAGTTAATAGCTCCGCTTCTCCTGTGTCGCGGAATATGTCCGTCTCTTTCCCCTCACTCACCTCGCTCAAGTCCCGGAATGGTGGATTAGTTACACACAACCCTGACCCTGCACTAGTAAGTAGGTAGAGTAGATTGCCCGGCATGCAGAATATTCCATGCATATTACTCCGCAGTCCCGAGAAGCACGTAGATTAATCCCGGCGGGCGATTCATTCATTACTCATATTACGCAACATCTACTCTACAGATCAGACGAGATGACTGTCACAGAGCAGTGCACGTTGTGTCTACGCCGACGCTGATATGGTGAGTATCTTCTTGTTAGCGATCACTCATGGCCGCGTATGCCAGCAGCAAATGGCATGGGGTGCTCGGTGTATGATTAGGAAACATGCCCCGTCCCATCGAGGCACATGGCGGGCAGAAAGACCTGGGGCGCCTGTTCATCGGTGTTGCTACGACTCCGTAGTACAAGGACGATTTTGAGTTTGCCGGCAACAACGTGGTCAAACAAGATCACGTCCTACATCGAAGATTGGCTAAACAGCCTGTTAGTCTGAATTCCGTACTCCGTACCTTACGGTGACCATGGGGAACAGCGGAGCCCAGTTTCCTCGCTTGCCCATCAACTACGGAATACGGAGCACGGGGTAGGTATTGCATATTGGCATGGATCTCATCATATCATGCCATGGATGGTGCTACACGAGCAGTGGTTGAGCCTAGGTGGCATTGGCTTCATTGATGCGTTACCGCTTCTCATCCCATCCCCCAGACTTTTGCCTGTTTCTCCGTCCGCACAGATCCTGATACTGTTACTAGTATGCATATGCCCTCACCCATCCATCACCGGCGAATTAATGCCGGCCCCAAAGTCAATCTTTCCTCGATTGCGCTGCCCTACACTCAGCTTCGTCAACGGCACTCCCTTGATTGCACGCCATGGCTCAGCTTGCTGCAGCACCTATTCCCCCGTTGCGGCTTCCTGTTGGTCGTTTCGGCCCTACTCAAGATCGTCTTCTGCAAGCCCTCTCAACACCCGCCAATTTGAGCATCAAGCCGGTTGAAAGTTCTGTCGATCAATGAGGAGTGCCTTCAGCTCCCCACGCCGGCTTCCTCGCTCATGTGAATGCATGCATGTCGGCGCCAAGTCTGTATCTTCATACCCTGCAAGGCATTGGTTCGCCGAGAACGTACGAAGCGCTAACCAAGTACTCCGTCCGGAGTAGTCCGTAGTCTGCAGTTCGTTAATCCAATCCAAAACTGCCAGACACGTTGGGCGAGAATCAATCCATAAGCAACGGCCCCCTCGACCTGCCTATCGCGGCTCTTGGACGCCCGGCGTGCCTTTGTCCAGTATCTCCCCCCCCCCAGCTGGCTTGCTGTGTCCGTCTGCTCAGTCGGACGCCGCAAGTAGAGCCAGTCAGTTGTTGGCATCCCTGTAGTTACTCCGTAACCAACAATGTACAGTGTTCCATATGGTACTTGGTGCTAACTAACCACCGTATAGCTCCCCCCGAACCGAGGATCCATCTAGTTACGGAGCGGTTGTAGTATCTACGATTTGGTCCGTTGCTCGGGCTTCTCTGCGCCGTATTACCCCCGGCTAGCATCTCCGCACACAACGCCAGCGGCAGTTTTGGCTTTGGGGTAACTAACTATCACCACTCTTGGCATTCCATGGTCATTATGCTACTCCCCGCTTCCACCTGCTTGGCCCTGGCTAACCGACCTCGACAACACAACCAGCCATTGGCAAATAACATGTCACACCTCGGACAGGTGTTTTGCTCTATAGGGCAGCCCCCAACCCTCCAGAGGCGTCAGGTGCGCAGACAAGACCAGGCTCACGGCGCCAACCGAGCCTGTGCCTGCAAAGAATGCACATTCTTCATTCTTCTTCCGGACACCACGTCCGTGTGGTGTGGGATCAAAGACCATGTCTAGTGTCGCTGTCAAGCTGTCTTGGCTACCGATTACAGACAGGCTCGAATGCAGGAAAGACGTAAGCCGTTGAAATGCGAGAAAAAACAGTTATATACATCACAACTCTGCCCCCTTTCTCGTGACGGATGGAAAGTAGCGACGAGATCATCTGAGACATCAATCTCACAAAATTCCCTTAGCCTCCCCCCTTACAACCTTGGACTGTACTCGTTGACTGAGCCTGTCTTTTGTGGCATTAATACGTTCTTTCCTACCAAGTCAACTTATTTGGTCCTCGTTTGTCATTCACAATGAAGTGCAGCACGCTTATGCTCGCCTTGGCCTCCACGGCACTTGCTGCGCCTTCAGCACACGCCGCCAGTCTCAAGCGCCAAGACATTACTGCCGTGACGGACGAGTTGCTCTTCAGCATTACTCTCCCCCAATTCGAGGCTCGTCGCAATAAAAAGAACCCTTCTTCTCTTGACTGGTCCTCGGATGGCTGTACCTCTTCTCCCGACAACCCTTTTGGCTTCCCCTTCCTCCCCGCTTGCCACCGTCACGACTTTGGCTACCAGAACTACCGCATCCAGAGCCGTTTCACAAAGGCTGCCAAAGCCAAGATCGACTCCAACTTCAAGAATGAGTATGTAGTTCTGACATGTCCTTCCCATTCTGTGATCAATTCCGATGGCATATAAGTGCTTGTGCGTTTGAGGTGCTGTTGCTGACGAGACATGCCATTAGCTTGTACTACCAATGCCAGCCTGTCTCTGCCAAGGGCGCTTGCGACAGACTTGCCGACGTATACTACGCCGCCGTCAAGAAGTTCGGTGGTGGTGACGCTACCAAGCGTGGCGAGTTATCTTACGAAGAGGCCGTGGAGGCTTACAACCAGGCCGTCAAGGAGGCTCAGGATGAGGGTCTTCTGCCCGTCTTGGATTAATGCTAGTTGGTAGATGGAGAGAATGGCATTCAAAAATGAGGCTGTATATATGACGTGATGGGTACATAGCTACATGGGTATATATGATTTGAGGATATAGCGAATCCGCGAGCATTCTTCTGTTGATGACTCATTTCAACATGCTGGCCTTGGTCGAAGAATGATGATTTCATGAATCTGTTGGGGGTTTTTTTTTTCAATTGGCAAGGTGACGGGCCGTAATGGCATGGAAATTGTGATCAATGCTTGATGAGGCTGACAATCAGGTGAGCGACTTCTAGGGCGGTCAATACTGTTACAGCTTATGAGATGATGAGGCCGTGTTTTACTTGACTAGAGAAGCTTAGGGTAATTCTAACTGAAAAAGAAAAAAATCTTCCATACACGGTCCATCTTCCCACTTAGAACACTCCGTGCTTAGTGACCTGCTACTACCCAGGGAATAGGATATGTTCCCTTGCCCAGCGGCTTCTCGAGTTGCGGAATGTCCCGTAGCTGCGGCAATGTGAACGGCCCAGGCTCACTCAAGCTGTCTATCCGGCCCAAGAGTTTCTCCAAGTTTCTGAAAGTAGCCGTGCCAGCTTGGTAGGCAGCACCATGACCAGCCGAGGTCAAGACAACTACAGTCAGACCACGCTCATGGTGCGTCGTGCCAAGAACGCCAGACCTCTCCGCAAGATCACCGCCGTAGTATTCGCCCCTGTGATGGCCCCATCCCCATCGGGGGACGTAAAACGGAGAGACAGGCTTGGACTGGAAGCCCATCTTCCCTCCCCATGTCATGTTCTGGACGGCGAGAAGAATACCGTTTGCTGGGATGACAAAATCGCTTGCGCCCTGGACGAGCATGACATTTTGAGTCTTATCGATCACCTTGGGCAGTTCGCGATGTGATGGCGGGTTTGATCCGTCCTCGGTAACAAAGGCTGTGTCGATGCAAAGGTTCCATTTTGCTTCAAGGGGGACGTGGATGGCGTTCTTGACGTCCTCCCGCTGGAAGTAATTCGTTTCGTCAATGGGGTTCGGCAGCGAGGGGCAGTGGTCCTGGATGTTGTATATATTGAAGCAGGGGTTTTCGAGAATAGACTCTCGGTAGATGGACATCCAGAGCTCACATCCCTCCTTGTAGCCCACCGCACCGTTGGACTTCTCAGCCCAAGGGCCAAGCGCCGGCTGTGGACCAGCAGGAGGATATGTGTAATACTTGTTCAGGTACTCTCTGTAGCCGCAGCGGTCGGACACGTTGCGGATAGTGTCCATCATGCGGTCGCCAAAGGACATCAAGTTGTAGTTTTGTTGGACAAATGCCTCGGCAACGACCTGCTGGTGGATATCTATGTTGGAGATCTGGCCGTTGAGAAGCATGAGGCCGCGCAGGTTGTAATACTCGGTATCATTGGCGTCGATGAAGTGGTTCGAGATGTAGGATCCGTAGTACCCGCCATACGATTCGCCAGCAATGTACACCTTGTAGCCCTGCATCCGGAACTTGTCGACAAAGTTTTTCCAGAACCCCATGAACTGCTGGGCGAGCTCGTCTTCATTATGGATGGTGACGTTCCCGGTGGAAAAGCCTACGGTGACGGGTTGATCGATCCACACCACATCGGTGAGATGGTGCCAGCTCCAAGGGTTACGAACCGGCTTCTGAGTGCCGGGCCGCCAGATGAAAGGACCGTTTTCTTGGAAGAGTCCGTAAAGAGACGAGCAGCCGGGCTAAAGGGGCGGCTGTTAGTCAACGAATCCACTGATGTTCAAACAACAGAAAATAGCAAAGGGTCGGAAGTACGTACCCCTCCGTTAAGAAAGATGGTGATCTCCCGTCGCTTTCTGTTCTTCTCGTCGGAAGCAGGGAAGAACCAAAAGAACAGGTTGTCGCGCTCGTTCTCATTGTCACTAATGGGTAGCAACCCGGCGTATGACTCACCCACGTCAAAGTCGACGAGGGGGATTCCGGTGCCATTAACGGCGAATTCTATAAAAGATGTATTATGTTAGTCAAGAAATCGATTGCTTTCTTCTGTCCCCGGTGAAACAGAAGAAAACCGTAAATACAGGGAGGAGGTGTGCGAAACTTACTCTCCGTCTTGTCACTCAAGAAGCGATTAGAGACCGGGTTGGAGTCGGCTCTCGCCTGAATGGCTGGTGCGTCCCAGACTGCTTTGTCGTTGACCAATTGTGCCACTCCATCTTTGCCGCGATGCTGCGACGGATGAACACGACTTTCGCCGATGCCAATAATCGCGGATGTAACGAACAGCCCAAGCAGGGGCATCAGTTGGTTCTTCATCTTTGTTCTTTCTGCCAATAAGCCGAATTTGAGCTGGAGCTGGTTGGAATGAAGATACTGCCGATACAAAACGCCAATAGGCCTTCCATTGCTCTCCTTTTATACATTTTGCCGCTCCTGTCCTGCCCTTCGAGGCAGCAGATCATGTCTAGCCAGTCTCCGTAACCCGTCCACGTCCACGACATAATCTCTGGAGCTGACATTATCCCATCACCGAAGTCTTGGAATCAGGCAAGTCATATTTCGGTCGACCGTGGTAGCTTGGTTGACTGGGGCAATCAGCCAGTTAGGACGGCAATAGAATGATCAAAGGACCGAGCAACCGCGGCAGGATCTGGTAAATCTGCCCTATTCATTCGTACTCAGCTCATAATTGACTCAGCCTCTGCCGCGGATGAGGCGGGTGTACAAGGTTACCCAAGCACTGAGGGCAGTCGTGATACCGGGCGTCCCCTACAGCCCCACGCAGCGTTCCTCCTAAGTTCAACGCAATACAAAATAGATTGCGAGCAAGATAAAGTTCAAGATAGAGTCGAATAAGTTCCGAGCACTCCTATACCTCGGCATATCGTCGTACGAAAACATAGGGCAAAAAGACTATTCACTTTCTTGCGCTAGTGTTGCCGCAAGCAATACATATGCTTGCTAGCTACAGGAGCCAATGTGCACCAGAGCATTAATCGGTGCATGCTTGTGCATGTTTGCACACCGTTTCTTGGAGAATTCGTGGAAGGGTAAGCAACAGCAACAGTTCTTCGTAGCTCCAGCATAAGCAACGTTACAATAGTTATTTACGGGTTTGGCAAAACGTAATGAGGCATATTGTAGTAAAATATGCTCTGATATACCTCAGGATCCGAGACTATAGAGTGTTGGCATGCCCTGCAAATTACATACGGATATAACATCTTGTCCCTCCCTTCCCCACTATAAGCAGAACATATCAATGCTTGATGGTGCGCAACGTGTCGTGTTGCTCGCATCCTCGAACCCTGCCTCATTTACCGACGACCCATCAACTGCCGGTGGGGAAGTCGTAATGAACCGACAAATGATTTGCAACCCCGGATCTCAAATTCGTTCAGGCATGAAGCTGATCGTCCTGTCATGCGGACGAATTCTGGACCGACGCCAAGTTCGAGCCGGTCAGAGTGCTAAATTTACTCAAACATCTCGCAATGCAACCCTAAAATGCTTCGAATAGTAACTAGACAGAGCCCCCCCGCTCGGTAAGCCAAAACAAAATGCCCACATGCATAGGCGGCAGGCCATCTACCCAAACTCACCGTCAGACCACTCCGTACATATACACACGTAGTAGATAACTTATCTATGGATTTTCTGTCAATCCTACGCCATTCAGCGCCGAGTGCCCGTGTACCGTCTCGATGCAGTGCCGCTTGTCCCGACCTGCCGGAATAGGCAGCGCAGCCGCGGCACCGTCGATCAATCTGACCACTCGGATGCCGCGTCGCGCTCGCGTAGGTTCCCTGGCTCTTTGATAGATCAGCAGAGGAACTATTGTAACGAAGACAGGCCCTGCGATTAACACCGGGACAGGCAGACCAAGACGGGTGAAACGCTGGATGAGGGCGATCGGGGCCGGTCACGATATTGTTTGGCATCGGAGTAATGAATGCAATAAGGGGAGTCGGGTCTGAGACCCTGGCGAAGTATAATAGAAACGTCCATCCCGTCCAGGAGCCAGCACATATTTATGTTCATCGTACCGTCACTATAGCTCCCTTCGTCTGACGCTTCTCTCGACTGCAATCTGAAGGTACACACACTAAGTTGTTTAAAGTCAAGCTTTCTGTGCCAAGCCTAAAGAGATTGACGTCGTTTGGCGGATTTGGCAACAATTTGCACGGCTTGTTCCGAGTTTAGCATAACTATGCCATCACTTCTCAATTCGGCCCTTGTTGGCCTTGCCGCTACTCAAGGAGTCCATGCTTGGGGCAGACTCGGCCACGCAACTGTCGCCTACATTGCTCAGAACTACTTGACCTCCGAGGCGGCATCATGGTAAGCCTAACAGGGGGTTGCACTGAAGTGGACGATCCGGTTTTGTTGTCAGGCGTTGCAAGGAGTGCCCAATTGTACTGATTGAACCATCACACTCAAAAGGGCTCAGGGCGTCTTGAACGACACCTCAGACTCATACTTAGCCAACATTGCCTCTTGGGCAGACGAATATCGCGCAACTGCGGCAGGCAAATGGTCAGCGCCACTGCATTTCATTGATGCCGAGGATAGCCCTCCCAGCAACTGTAACGTCGATTACAACCGCGACTGTGGCAACAATGGATGTTCCATCTCCGCCATGGCCAACTACACCCACAGAGTGGCCGATGAGAAGCTCGGCAAAGCCAATATTGCGCAGGCTCTCAAGTTCCTCGTCCATTTCACCGGTGACTTGACCCAGCCTCTTCATGACGAGGCTTATGAGGTGGGAGGAAACAAAATTGAGGTCACCTTTGATGGCTACAAGGACAATCTACACGCCGACTGGGACACGTATATTCCCCAGAAGCTGGTCGGGGGCAGTGAGCTCAGCGACGCCAAGAGCTGGGCTGGAGATTTGGTCAAGGAAGTGACCTCTGGAAAGTACCAATCCCAAGCTGCTGACTGGATCAAGGGGGATGACATTGGCAATGTCATTCCTACCGTCACGCGCTGGGCGTCCGACGCCAATGCCTATGTATGCTCCGTTGTCATGCCCAACGGCGCTGACGCTTTGCAGCAAGGCGACCTGTATCCGAATTATTATAACGCTGTGGTCGACACCGTAGAGCTTCAGATTACAAAGGGAGGCTACCGCCTTGGTAACTGGCTCAACACCATTTACAAGACACAGATCGCCAAGCGGGATGTTGAAGGTGCGGACGCTCTGCGTGAGGAGCGACTAGAGTTACCAGATCTTCAGGGCCGCGATTTCCTACCTGATCCACGTCCTTTGAGCCGTGCACAGCTTGCACGAGCTGCGGCGGGAGGGTCTTGCTGTGGAAAAGGGCGGGATGGCCACCGGTAGATTCAGTCCTCTTCCGGAACATGGTGTGTGGTCTGTGGAGTCATGAAAACATGGATGCTCGTCAGATATAGATCCGCCTGGCATAACGTGAAAAACAGGGCTATCTTAGTACATAATTATGGCCTCCAATGAGAGAGTAATGGCGTTTCTATCACATGAATAAAACATGGCGTAACGTCTTCGGCATGGGACGAAGTAGCTGCTTCCAAGAAATATGTCCTATTCTTCAAAAATTCAAGGCCGATATATTCGCGCCAATAATGATACTACAAAATCTACCTGTATTCTTGGCGCTTATGCATCAATCTGGGCCATCAAGCAAGACGAGCCGAAGCTTATTGAAGTTACGATTTGACCGGCCGAACAGTTTCCACAATCGAAGACAATCGCCCATCTTTGGCAACCTCAATAAACATGAACGTCTCCGACTTCATAACAGTTCCATCGTCCAATGTAGTCTCCCCAATGTGGCGATCAGCTAGTTGAGAGCCATCGCGCAAGAATTGCACGATCGTGAGAGTGACTCTTGGCACATTTTCGCGCAACCAGCGCATGTGTGCGACGAATCCAGCAAAGTCGAATGTGGCGTCGTCTGCTCGCAAGGTGAAGTCGGGCGTGAGCAACCTTGATAGATCTTTCTCGGTGTCTTCCGACTTGCCGGAGAAGAGGCTGATCAAAGCGGCCTGAAAGGTGTCTTTATGGTCCGTGAAAGTTGCTCGAGTGGCCATTTCGTTTACTGTCGCTTTTCGAGGAATCGCGGTTGGCATGATATACACGTGAGAGTGTTGGGTTGCCTTCAGCGGCCTGATGTTTTTATTTCAGATATTGGATAAAACTCCTGAAGCTTGCATCTTGCTTGACTCATCTGTGTATCTACATGAATATATATATATGGCAGAACTGCTGGTGCCTGAAAGCCCGAAGGCATCGGGCTGCTTTCTTCAAGTGTTGCCTAGATGGCTGGCACCAGGCGCTCACATTACCCGCTTCCACGCGTACAGCACACGACGCTGCTGCCAGTGGAATGTGGCGACAAGGCTCTGAGGACTGAAGGTTCGCCATGCTAACGTGCCGCCTGCTTGGCGGGACCAACATCTGAGGCCGACGGAGATAACCACAGCCGAGAGAGAACACGATCCCATCGTCGGTTAGCGGCAGGCGCTTTCATTAGTGCGGCCTGGCCGAGATGGTCGGAAGCAATTGACGCTATTCTTCTTGCAGTGAGCATTTCGACGCTAATCGTTCATTATTCTGGACGCCGTGCTGCCCGCCGCAACGATAGTTACTTGTCGATTGCATTTGATCAACTGAGATGGCTGAATGCACGCTCAATGCTTCTTGTCGTCATTGCCCGGCTGTTTTCTTCGTCGCATCTTCCCAACTCCTTCCTTATTCGGGCCATCACTTCGTACTTCTGCAACCCATCTTGGCCCACAGTCCTCGACAAACGAAGCAAAGCCAAGCCATTGACGAGACGCTCCAATAGGCGACAAGAGATCCCCCCCCTTGCACAGGAACGAAAAGGGGCAGATCAAGAAGAACTCAATGGTTTTCAGTGGACGACCCTCGACAGCATGCCTAGCATGTCGCCAAATGAGGTTAAAGGCAAGTAATATTCTCCTCACATGATTTACTGGTAGTCCTGTTGGGGAGCGGAGCTTCTAGTTATGTATCACATTCAATATAGTCGAAGACCATCCATCCGCACCATCCATGGCGGATGTGTTCCGAATGCCAATCCTATATCTCGAAACACAGCACGGCAAAACATGTACTTACCTAACATAGGCGTCTAGTGCGATCGTATACCCACAGGATGTTCACAATGCCAGCGAAAAGGCGTCCCATGCGTCGGATATAGAGATCCATCAGCCTTGCGGTTCAGAGACGAGACAACCCGCATTACTTGCAAGTTTGAAAAGAAAAAACAGGCCAGGCCTACTTTTCATACCCGCACAACAGACTCGAGCAAGGCGTTAACAGCGTTCACCGCGCCAGAAGGATCTACAGAAACCCTTACATCCCCTTCCACTCAGCTCTTGGGTTCCCTCCAGCCCGAGCCAACGTATCCCTTACGGCACAATCTACAGGACGTATCCATAGCATACTTCGTTACATCATATATCTACGCTACACCGTATCAGGGATACGTGCCGGCGTTTCGTCTCCACGACCTGGGTACTGGGGATGCCTGCTCAACGGCGATTCATGCCACGGCTCTCGCAGCCCTTTCTCGCCGCGTCAGGTCCGCCGACCATCTCAAGGGCTCGAGACAAATGTATGCAATGGCCCTAAGCCAAGTAAACGACTTGCTTTCAAAGCCGGAAAGCGCAATACTTGACCGCACGCTTGCCACTGTCCTTGTGCTCGGCCTGTTCGAGGCAATCGTCTTCGAGGGGGACACAGCGCCTACGAGCTGGACTGCACACACATATGGCGCAATGCAACTCCTTCGGCTGCGTGGCCCGCAGCAATTCAAGTCGCCCATCTCCCGCAAAATGTTTTTCCACGCAAGCAACAACATCAAAACAAGTTGCATTCAAAGATCAGTTCCTGTTCCGGACGACCTCGTCGCTCTTGACGGGCAGATCCAAAAGCTACACGACTCCGATGAGCCTAGCGTCAAGCTATCGCCCCTGATTCAAAAGGTGGCTTCCATAAAAGTAAGGGCCGTAGCGGATCCCGATTGCAATTTGGTCCATGAGGCTTTGAAACTCGATCGCGAGATAGTCGCTTTTGCCGAGAATCCACCCGAATGGATGGCTTATCAAGTTGAACCTAGCTCTGAGTCTCCCGTATGGGCTTATAACAGGATCTGTCATCGTTATCCGGACGCTCGCGTTGCCAAGATCTGGAACGCCATGCGGCTGGTTCGCTTCTTTCTGGTCATATTCATCAAGGACATAGCATCAGGGGAGAGCGGCAACCTGAGCATGGATCTTTCCAATCTTCGCGTGCCCGATAGAAATAAAACATCCTCCGATTACATAGCAGAGCTTCGTGAATATGCGAGAATGAATATGGAAATGGTTACGACAGAAGTCTTGGCGACTATTCCAACTTTCATGGACACTGGTGAATTTGGGAAGCGATTTGCCGCTCCTGCAAGAAGCCTTGCCTGGCCCTTGGGGGTTATTAAGGCTAGCGTCATAAGCTCCGAGCCAGCGAGGAAATTTGCCATCAAGTATTTGGATATGCTCGCGGGGGATCTGAACATACCACAGGCCGTTCATCAATCTCGGTCTCAGCGGCCGCTTGCAGAATGGTAAGTGCATGGCTTTTTTTTTTTTTTAACAAAGACGACAAGTCTTCGCATTTTACTTCATTTTCACTCATTTAACACCCTCCTAGGTTCCATCTTTTCCATCTTGGGTAGTTTTTCCGATTAGGCGAAAGCGGATGCGGGTGTGCCCGGAAAAGTCAGAAGTGAGAACATCACAAGAGATTGCGCGCGTTTACTCCTTAGTTCACACTCTGGAAGTACTTCAATGCCGGTCATTTGGGATACGTTCTATAGATTGCAATAGTATCGGAAAGGGCGGAAGAAAGTATCCAAGGCGCTCATTCCCGGTGTGGCGACGCCAAGATGCTTATCTCACCATTGGTGAATATACCACGTTCATGCTACTCAAATATGTCGGCATAGGCCTCATTATAGAAAAAATTGTAAACTTCGACCATCAGCATGTGGCCTGAGCGACTGTTTTGACGTCAGGTATGACGGGCATCTTGGTTCTACTCGATCTCGCACTAGTCATCGTCTCGACAGTAGCGACTCGTACCAGTGAAATGGCACAGGTCTTCACAACTGCACTATGCGGAAGATCCAATGACCTTTCGGTCGGTAGTGCGACCCTTCAAAGATTTCGTGGGTAAACCAAACAACACCACATATCCATTGTGATCCATGGATAAAGAAAACGACTGAGAAAACAGAAAAGTTCAGCCAAGCCCACCACCAGTTCGTGTCGTTGGCCTACCCAGAAGCAGAAGCCCCCTTCACGTAGTTCATGGCAGAAATTCGTGTAGGAGCTTGGGGGAAACAAGTACAACGGTGGTGTAATTTCTGATGCGTTTGTCTCTGGCCAATGATTTGCTTGGCGATGTGATGTCAACATGAGGGCAGCTTGATCGTCATGGCAGGGAGACGACTTGGTAACTTAAAAGTAGTAGCAGAATCCTTCCCCCTTGGTACTATCAAGCAAGTTGATAGTGTTCAAGATGGAACCCCCAAAACTCTGGCTAATAACTTCGTAACACAGGGCTAGGGGATAAACCCACTCGCACGAACAATGTCTATCTGGACTCTCGTTACTCAGACCGAGGTACTGCATCTTTACAATCGTAGCAGTCACCACTGACGGATTTATCAGCATTATTCAGGAACACAAGATTGGCAGACGTAACGAATCAATCCTGTATGTAGTCAATCAACTCTTCATTGCCGAGAGTCCTTCAATGTTCCCAGCCCAAAAACGATCAGTTGAGTGCCTCAAAATCAGTCATGCTACTTTGGATTGTAGCACAGGTGCTCGCTGCTTACGAGTGACCAGCTTCGGCCTTTGCTATTGATCTTCCTGTTCTTCTCGAGCCTGTTCTCTTTCCTCTCTCTTGCCAGTCGCTATTGAAACGCCTACTAAATTGCAACTCAGCATATATCATTAACGCGATAAGAGAGCCGTGATTCCACTGGGCGACGACTCCGTGTCTTTTGCCAGCGATGGGCATATTTTCTAGAGAATTACACGTTTCTCGATCACTATTACGTGAAGAGTGTATGATTATATCGAAGAGCGCCAAAAAAAAAAACGAATTCGATGAAAGCATAGATTACAATGAGCCTGCCTGCGGCTGCTCATCTCTACACTGACTGTATCCCCGCGCGTGGGTATAGCTGTAAAATGGGGAAACCCGGTCCATGTTTGACGCCTTTAGTAAAAGATTCGATTGTGTATATCAGCCGTACCCCCCAGAGCGATTTATTCGCAATTCACTACGGAGTAAGTGTTCCCTAGCCATGGAGAACAGAAAACGGGCCGTCCCCTTGTGTTTCCTTTGGTTTCTCAGGCCGCCGACCAGACTTCCCGAATTCGTCCAGAAAGTCGACTCTCATTGGCCAGCACAACCTGGCGATGAGTGCAACTAGCAAGAAACTCTATGGCCATCAAGTGCGTGTCTGTATCCAGCGACGCTGGTTGGTAGCCCTAGCGAGTCAGAGAAGGAGTAGATCAAGGTAAAGATCGACGCTGGTGGGAACCCCAATCAGCAGTTCGCAGCTAGGAGTAGTGTTACCTGGGCTACATGGCTGGCGAAGGTTGATGTTAGAAGGAAACAGAACCGTTAGGTGAAGAAGATTGAATATGTATATATATATAAATTAAAAACAAGGTCTTGGTTTGATAATCGATTAAACTTCTGGGCCACCTGGATGCATGATACTATAACTAATGGCGACCCGTTTTGAGCTCATCCGTCGACTTGCATGTTCATCCGGGGAACGAATGGTCTACTAGATGTACCTCCTTGTGGCGGTGCAATACACTAGTTGCCAAAGCTCAACAGTGAAGAGACTAACTAGGTTTAGCACAGGCAGCCTGCTGAGATGGAAGCTGTCGCCGCCACTCGAAGACAACCCACAACCCCCTCTCTCCTTGGAAAAAGAAAGAAAAGAAAAAAAAGAAAAAAAAACTACGGAGTACATGCAGCACACCTTGAGCAACGGTATCGCGGATGTAGACCGAAGAACGGCCTAGACAGCTACACACTTCCACATAAAACGAGGGCTTTGAGGCGATCGGCAAGTGGAGTGTGGCAGCCACTGCTGAGAAAGCGGGGTTAGAGGGGAAGCGTGAGAGGCGAAGAGGATGTACACAAGTATTTAGGTATTAAGCATCAATGAATATTGCACTCAACGGGGCAAGAGCATTGCTGATCAACGGTTATTGTGGACTGAAGGTCTCCATAGTGCTGTAAGTTGGTTCGTATTGACATGCTATTGCTCCGTGGAGCACTGCGACTGCACGTATTTGTACTACAAAACACTCATGTGAGTTGTTGTCAACTCACGCGAGTATGACAGGATAGCAACGTCAGCAGCAGCCGCAGCAGCATCAGCATCACGCGGCGTGTTCCTGGTTGGTCAGAGAATATCGACACTGAGATACTCTCCGCACGTGCTAGATTTGCAGTGTCGACCTCTCGGCTTCGTGGGGTAGATCAATTATTGCGCACGAGAAGAAATCTCGTTGCGGCTCTAAAAGTAACACAAAGTCCATAATCTCTCGCACCGGTTTTCATAGTTGCAGCAAGAGCTGTTGGTTTTTGCACCATCAAGTATGCACATACGTCGCAGGCTCAAGGTCACACTCGGCAGTATCACACAAGCATTGCTACCAAGTCTTGCGAGTCACGAAGGGTGCGTCAGCGTTCGAGTACTGCCGTGGCCTATACTTGTACTTACTTCCTATTTTCATTACTGAAAGCAAGCCAGCCCACTGCCGCGGCAGTGCTGTACTCCTGCCATCCATCGCCTTTGCACACCAGTCCGCACAGCGAGACTCACCCGAGTATTGGCTGCATTGCGGGCAGAGCAGGTGACCTGTAGGTGCATAAGCCACAGGAATTCGACTGCCAATAACAGCAAAGCCGCAGTTGTCTGGTGTGATGGCAGCCCAACTATGGCCTGTAAATGGCATCCGCTATACGGAGGGGTTTTGGGCGCAGTCTGCGCATGGCTTGACATCCATGGGCAGAGTCATCCATTAGCAGCCAGTTGCGTGATCGCCCGCCGAACCAACGCTTGGCATGGATTGCAGTACTCTATGTCCTGCAATGCCTACAGTACAGTACTGAGTAGCTAATGTCCTTGTAGAGTAGATGCGTTCTGCTGTTGGTGGCAATCATTTCGCATTTCGCCCTTCCGCCAAAATACATAGCTGTCACCTTCCTAATTCTTCGTCAGCCACAGTGGCATCTTCTCCACTGAAAAGAAATGACAGACGGAGAGTCCGTCCCAGACCACAAAAAAAAAAAAAAAAAAAAACCTCCCGGTTGAACAGGTAGGTAGTCTATCTTTCGACTCAAATGATGTAGCGCTTGCATCGACGATTCAGAGCGGATACTTCCACTAACTGAGCTCCCCGCCCGACGACCGTCCCATCATGCATGTCACTCAAAGTCTTGGAAAGCGGGTCCCAACCGTGCGCTGCCATGTGGTCCATACCATACCATACTCCGTACAGAGTACTCCGTACGGAGTAGACGCCCCTTCAATGTGGCCATGTTCAAGAATCGAGAGGCTAGCGACTTAGTAAAACACATCACACATGATGGCAATGGCCCAGCAAATGCCAACCCTTCCAAGATGTCCTTTTTTAGGGAGCCGAGGAGAGGGGCTATAATATCAACCAATCCATAAGTATTTCATAGCATGCGCTCATGGGGGCCGCGAGTATCTCGGCTTTGGCGGACATGCCTGCCTCTTTTAATTCATTGGCGCCACACACTGAACTGACACTGTCTTTTTCTGGCCACGGGGGGAGGGGGGTGTGCTGGTCAGAAATGTCACCCTGGTCTTTCTTCGGTCATTGCATCTTTCATGCCAATCAATGCTTACTCCATTCTTTCCAAAGGGGGAGGGACAGCTCGCGCGTCCATGCGTTCTTCTTTTCCATCTGTGAATACGGAGTACGGAGTGGTTATGATATCTTGGCTGTGGCTGACGTGCACGCCCCTGGTGTGTGCCGAATAAGCCCATATCATCCAGTGCTCACAATCGCGACAGCTGCTTGTACGATATGCATTCATCGGGAAGATGTCTCAGATAAGACCTAATCTGCAGTTCAATACTTCTTGGCAAGCATAGAAAAGGGGCAACCCGGGCCACAGATTAGCGACTGCATTCCGCTATTATTGGAGCCCAAGAATAGGGGAGCAATACATCCAAAACCGTCTCGTCTTAGCCAACCACTAGTTAAAAGAGAAAAACGTCAGCCTAGAGTCGAGCCCACCAAACCCAACCTGCCCATCCTGCCCATACCTTGCCCATACCTTGCCCATACCTTGCCCATACCATCTCGCTGGTGACAGCATCCCAGACATATGACCTGGCTTGACTACGTTTGGCACGGGGCGTAGTCGTCCAATCCACTGGCAGAATCGTGTTGTTCCCCTCGCGATCCGTTACATTTCTGTCTATCTGCTGCTTCGCCTCTCCGGCACGACATCCAATACATTCATCTCCGCTGTATTTCCCATCACACTGCCTGTTAAAGGCCACGAAGCTGCAGGTTTGATGGCTTCGCAGGACGTCCGTGTGCGCTGTGGTTTTACCAGTAGTTATTATGCCTGCCAGCTTCATCATATTCCGGACACCATCGCCTGCCTGCCTGCCTGCCTGCCTGCCTGCATCAATGGAATGAAACAATGGATATCCACTAGAATCCCTACTATCACACCACGGCGCTTATGTATGTACAATAAAATTATACGCTTATTACTGTTCTCCGTACGTACCGTTCAACCAAATACACTGCGGTGTACGGAGTACGGAGTACTATAGTACAAATTGAACAACACAGCCGATCCACGTGTCTCAATCAGGTTCCCCCAACCCACGCCCCTCGATTTGACAGCCAGCTGGCATTCGCCAATAAAAACACACGCCTCCCGAGGTAAAGCACAAACTATTGTACAGTACGCAGTACGGAGTAATACAATTCGTTCTATTCGCATGCTCCATCCCGTACGGCCAAGAACTGTGCATTTCAATACAACATTCGCCTCCCCAGCCGCACGGAAGCTTTACTCATGCTGCCTGAGCATGCCTACTCCATACAGTAGCGCCGAGCAAGGCCATCCGTCCACTTCCTCCTCCCAAGGCCGGCTCCCATAGCCGGTGAGCCACACTGCAGCATTGGAGTTCTGTAATTAGCCCCTGGCCCATCTCCTCCCCGGTACAAACTAGAGGCCGAGAAAGCCGCTCTCACGAATCAAAATGCTCATCCCAGGACCGCCGTTACGCGACCAACACCGCTATTTCAAGCAAGGTAATACCACGCCGTCCAACGTGCCATCCCGTCCCCAAGTCTTGTCATCTGGCCGCCACATCGGAAGTGCGCGCTATGCTTACACCCGAGAACCATGATCATATTGTGCAATAAACCATTCGGTATAGCATCCTACTACTCCGTAGTATGAAGTGTCTTCAACCATCAATCGCCAATCCATGGAGCATTGTCGCAGATACAAACAGTATCCCCCCTCCCTAATGAGTCTCCGTCGCTTCCCAGTTGCCCCCCATCTATGTAAGTCTAACTGTGGCTAACGCAACCCATCGAGCCACATTACATTTACAAACAACATAACTAGTAATGGAAGAAAGAAAAACCCCGTCTGGTTTCGGCCACTAGCGCCACACGCGCGCGATACACACAATTGACTACCAGGAACCTTTGTCAAGCCACATCAGGTATTCCATGAAACATATTGGAAGATGCAATGCTGTAGGTACTGCACCGTATAGAACAATAATGCGGACACAGTAGAACAGAGCCAGCGGTGTAAAAGGGTAACCCCGTGCCTTCCTGCTCCATAAATAACGCTGGACGTGTGTGCCTCGTGCTGCGGTCTGTATACTAGTATCTCGCCAGGAGCAGATGCTCCTGCCTGGTGGCCCAAGTGGCATGATGCGAGGTACATGAGTGGGACTTTGTGCACCGACGGGAAGTCAACAAGGGTTGTTGTGCTGGGCAAAAGGAACCAAATCAAAATATGGGATAACTAACCAGAGTCAGAATGAGAATCAGAAACCGTGACAGAAAACAGAGCATAGTATGCTATATTAATTCACAGGTGCCAAGGTGCGATTGTATTGTACTGCAGTAGAGAGGGTGCATGCATGCCTAGCTAGGCATTCCCAGAAACCCTCATTCAGCACACACTTTTATGCACAAGACCCTGATTCTCTTAGCCACCCAACTATTGAAACCTTGAACCAACACGAGTCGCTATTCCGCCCTCCAAACACGCATCCTCCGGCACTCGTCGCCCGTGCTGTATTTGGTGCTCGGTGCCTGGTGTATGTAGTGCTGTGTGCGTGTCAAGCGTTGTATTGTATCGTCCGTATGTGCCCAGATACCGTCCTCTATAGATGCAGGTTTGCTTGCATGCATCCATGCAATGCATGCGGTTGCGATGCATCAATTCTCTTTCATCTCGTCCGTCCGCCCGATCATTGTTATTTCGCTTCCTCCCATCCCGTTTGGTCATCTCTTCTTCCCGTGCCGTTGCCCAAGACAGAAGGTCGTGTACTCCGTAAGGAGAAGGGATATTTTGCAGAACAGGTTCCATCCGAAGTGTCTAGCGCGATCGGGGATTGTTTCGAAACGACCAGGCCGGCGCTTACATCAAGATGGCTCCTCCTCCGTAATCTTAGCCGTGATAGCCACAGTTCTTGAGATCTAGGCTCCAAGAGCCCTTCTCTGGCCCCCAGCTTCCCATGTGTCATTCATTGCACGGATCAATATGGCTCGTAACTACAATACAGAGTGCATGGCTCATTTGTCCCACATTTCCGCCTTGCATTTCCCAGATGACCCTGTCACGCCCCCATGCTTGCGGTTATGCTGCTCGGCCGGGATCTTTGTGATGACCACGGAGTACTAGTATATTGCACAGCACATATATGGGTCTCTCTCTCTTTGTTTTTCCAATAGTTACGGAGTACTCCAGTAATCCATAGTCGACACTTGTCAAGTGCAGCATTTGTTCGTCGGATCGTCCTCCGGGACAGTGCTTGCTCGGTCTATTCTCCCATCATCTGCCCGACCCAATACGACCAAGTACGAACTGTAGCGACCTCTTGACCGTGGCGCAGCCAGCCTTCAGGCTATTTTATCTTTGAACATGATATCCCTGTGAGGTCTTTGGTGCTATGCTGGGGTACACTACCATCACGGTGATTTGCAAATGACTGCTTAAAGAAATGTTTTTCTCTATCGTAATGGTGATTCGAAAGTAACAAGCATCACATAAGTGTATTGTAAGATACCACCCTAGATATATCCTTGTTGCATCGTTTCGTACCTGCGACCATAAATCCCCGAGCCTGTTGTAGTCTCAGGCCATGCTCTTCGTGTTTCCAACCGACTGCCAACAACGTTCCAATTGTGGATTCTCGTAATCACCTAGCCTTCGTATTCCCTGTATGGCTTATGCAAAATTTCTTCATAAAATTTGATCAAAAGTACATGGTGTGTTTTTTTGTACAAGCGTTGATTCCACAGGACCCAACTATTACACCAAATTCAAGAATATCTGGTATGCCTAAATACGCAACTTGAGATGTTCGTCCTTGGGGTGGTATGGAATGTGTTATGGACCCAAATTATGTACTTCTCACATTGCAGAAAAAAATAATAACAGAAGAAAGAAGTAGAAAGAAGTAAAAAGAGGTAGAAAGAAGTAGAAAGAAGTAGAAGGAAGAAGTAAAAGGAAGAAGAACGAGAAGAAGAAGAAGAAGAAAGAAGGGACGTCGGTGTCGGATCAACGGTCTCCTTGCGTGGTATATTGAAACTGTCAACAATTCCATGAAAAATATTTTGCTGCGTGAAATAATAGTTCGTGGTATCTCTTGACCAAAAGAAAAAAAAACAGTATAGGCAAACACCAAAATATTACTCTTCGTTGAATTGTGCATCGTGTACGTGTCGATGGTAATACTAGAGGGGTCATCATATCCTGGGCTGAGCCGTTATTTCACTTTAGAAAGTGAAGCGCAAGACGAAGCCTCCAGCTGGAGGAGCACTGCCGTCGCTGTCTGGACCTAAATCGTCCACGGCCATCTCCCACTCGCGCTTTATTCGTGTTGGTGGTTCAATCACCTCCTCAACCTCAAGCCGCATATCCTGACCTTCTTTAAGCTCCCGGATAACGTCATCATCCATTTCAATCTCCAGACCGCCTTGAATGACATGTATTGAGCGCATAATCTTGGCCGGTTCCATGCCCCACTTGCTGGCGATTCGTTTGTTGAATTCATCTATGGTGCGTTTCGAAAGGTAAACAGCTCGGTGATACGATGGCTTTACATGCTCCGTTTTGTCGTTGTACTGCACATAAAAGCAAGCCACGGGTTTCTCAACCTGTTCGGAAGGAGGTTGGTATGATGGGTCCACTCCAAGCGCTTCAATCCATCCACTGAGCGTACCTGCATCGTTGGTGCGGCCGACCCTTGCTACTTGTTCCACGGGCTTTGTCGAGGTGGTATTTTCCACGTTTTGCCACACACCGGATGCCTGAGAGGCGAGCGAAAGGGAGCTAGGAGAAGGTGAGATCATAGAGTCCGTGACGGACGACTTCGTGCTTTGGACCTGCCAGTTAGTCCCATCACGAACATCCACCTTGTTCGGGGGAGACATATCCCCAGGGAGAGAAACGGGGTGTAAATCTGGATCATCCACATCCTCGCCCTTCAGGTACAGTATACTGACAGGCCGGGTGCTCGTGAACATGTCCTGGAGTGTCTGTAGCTTGACCTGCAGATCCTCCTCCAGCGTCATGCTATTTCCGCCACCGCCTGCAGAGCTGGCTGAAGACATGGACCAGGTGCGTTTATGTTTCTGCACCTTACCCGGCCGCTGAGATTCGCTGACTTTAGCAGCGCTGCTAAGCCTCTTTCTCTTTCCAACATCTTTCATGCCACTTTCTATCTGTGTAAGCTGCTGCTTCAGCTTGTCGATGGATTTCTTGACGTGCGCCACGTCATTTGATAGTTTTCTTTCGGCACCGTGGTCTCGAAACAGCTTGACTTTGCAGAAGCAGACTTCGGGGCTCATTTCATTGTTTTTCGGCGAACCGTCAGCGGCGATGAGACTTGTCTTCGCGCAGAAACGAACGGGTATCCCCTTGACGCCTTTTGAGTGACTAAAATCAGTCGACAAAAAGTTAAATCTGACAGCAAGGCTCATTTCGGAGGACCCGTTGGCGCCCGGTGTCCATGTCACGCAAAATCCATCAAATGAAGAGCTTTCCAATTCGATGCGCGGTCGTTTGTCGTCCGAATCGGTAGGCTGACTGGCTTCGACATATTCAACCGCTTGGAGTTTGCCCCCCCTTTGATGAGCCTCATTCGTGCCTCTGCCTTCCTTCCACAGGCCCCAACAGACGCTAGGTTTCTGTCTCTGTTCTTCTTCTTCAAAGGAAACACGCACGAAGGTCCTATACCTGGTTCCTGGCTGTACAGGCATGCTCCCCTGTGTATCAACAACAGAAAGGGAATACGCTTGTCCCTTGTTGAGATACGTAATAGGGATTTCGTCTGACTGCTTTATCATAGCCGTGGGGGCGTTTAATGTCGAGTGAAAGCGAAACCTTTCCGCGTTTGGTGGCAGGGCGTGGCTCATTTGCATTCGGTTGATAATCTTCTGTTGCTGTAAACCTGCCGGTACCATCGATGGCACACGATGCTCTGGCGGAGATGCTTCCAACACAGGCCCGTCCTGTTCCATAGTTTCGTAGCCTGTATCTTGGCGAACGAATGAAGCTGGCGCAAAGGTCTGCTGAGATGGGGCGCCTTGGATGAAGGGGTTAAAATGATGAAACTGGTGAGACTGCAAGGCCTGAAATCCGCTCATATCTATGACAGCCGCGCTGGAATGAAGGCTGTCTCCAGAGTTTGGCATAGATAGTGGCGTGCCAATACCGCCAACTCCCAGCGTCGGCGTATGCAAGTCCCCTGCCTGCGGATGGAAAAGCGTGCTGTGCCCACCGGGAGTTGGTGTGTAGTATCCAGGTTGAGCGTTGGCGAAGGCGTTAAAGGCATAAGAGGTGGGATCTAGCAGAGATGGCGTAAATCTCCATGGCTCATGTGATGCCCGGGGCGTTGGATCTTGGTCTCGAAATGCGTCGCTGTCAACGTTTTGAATCCTGCAGGCACGGAACGATATTAGTTAGGACAGGGTTCACCAAAGAGCTTAGCCGATTTTCCAGTTCCAGTTCTAAGTCGGGACAGCCTAGAATAGGTACATGGACGCTGAACAGAAATCCTGGAGCGCGCTGGGCTTGCAGCCAGCGGGCAAGAATAACATACCCATGGTCCTGTGGCGGAAGACTGATCGTCGGGTTATCGATGGGGGCAGTTGTCTGAGCTATTGACGGGGTCGGCCCATCTGAGGTCACTGCTGAGACTTCGGGAAACTGCTGCCTGAAGTCGGCGAGTAAACCATCGCCTGGTTTTTGCGAGCTCGTTCTTAGAAAAATATAAAGTCAGTATAGGTCTCTTTGCTTGGTGGGAATATGCAGTGGCACTGCAGGTTGTAATAGTGGTATGGCCTCCATTAAAATGCAAATTCCGCAATACAAAACCTTTTCGTTGGATTCGTTGGAGGGAGGGGTGCTTGTACTCTACAAGGTAGAGGTCAAAAAGAAAATAAAAAGGGATATAAAACATAAAATATTACCTTTGTCGAAACATTATGGCGTCACCGAGGGTTTATCCCAGTTCGGGTACCACTTGACGGCGACAAAATGGAGCAGTGGCGGAGAGTCGTCCAAATGGCCAACAGCTGGATTTATGGTAATCCCTTTTCGAATCCTGGAAGTGACTGTTTGTCAAACGGGTAGAGATCGGGAACTCATGTACCCGAAGTGTGGAAATACGATGCCAATAAGTAAAGTAGCTTACGCGGTTCGCTGGGTCCAAGTGTGAACAACGAGCGACGAGAAAGCGCGCAAGTCGGAGATGGCAGGCGCAAAAAACCAAGCCTAAAATGGGATGTAAACGAAGGATGGAAATGGAAAGGAAATAGTAAAAGAGAACAGTATATTCCGTACAGGAGAGAGTAAGTGTAGAAGAGGAAAAGGTTGAAGTTGAAGCAGGGCGTCTGAAAGATGATGGTCCCGGGAGGGACGATTATTCGTTTGTGGTGTGAGCTGGGCGGTCCCAGTGGTGGGGGCTAGGCAGTGTATAGAGATGGACCAGGGCCTTCGAAGACCTGAGTACTCCGTAGTACGTCTATACGTGCTATACTTTTTAGATGGGGTTTTACGAGCACTTATAAGTGTGAGTAAGACCAGGCGCCTGGGCAAGTAGCTGGGTCAAGTAGCTGGGCAGGTGTGAACTGTCGCTTTTTGTATGTATCGCTCGGCTTGTACTCCGTAGATGAAGAGGAGAGCAATTGGTGCCTATCTGCTCTGGGTGGTCTGAACACTCGGTCTGGTGCTACCAAGCGTGCCAGGCCAGGTCTGTCCAGTCTGCGGGTGTGAGAAGCGACCTCCCCCAGTCGCTCCAGTGTGGCTCTTTTCCGTGCTGGGTCTTTGCTGGCGCGGCTTGCTGGGGCTCGTTAGGCCTGTGGCTCAGATGCCTTAACCGATACGACGGCGAGATTCTGGCCAGGGGTGCTTGCTGGCAGGGTGCTGTGTCGGCCGTGTAGGGCGCGGGGCCAGTTGTTGCTACTTTCCACACAGAGGTGAGGGGAGGGGCGTGCGTTTAATCTTGGCTATTGTGTGTGGCGTGTGGCATGTGGCGTGTGGAGTGTGGCGTGTGAGTGGCTTCTTCCCAAGAAACAAATTAACCCGTCAAACCGAGAAGGGGAAGGAAAAAAAAAAGGCAACAGAGCATTGACCGTTTCTTCGTTTCTTCCTTCGTTCGTTCGCTGCCGAGATGTAGTATGTAGGTAGTTTGGAAGTTGTGTATCTCGACCAGATACGTATGCTATTCTCGAGGACGGCAGCTAAAGCAATTGTTGCCTTATATCAACGATCGATCCCGGGCGGAGGTATGTAGTGACAACCGAGAGATAAGTAGTGCCCCAAGGTAAAGATTGCGAAGAATGTGACGACAGGTCAACCGTTTTGGTGATTCTCATATCACACGGGTGTCAAGCCACAGGTGAAATTGTCTGCAAAGATGAACTGTGGCGAAGGGCGAACGTCTGGCGCTTTTAATGTAGGCACGAGAGGTGACACAGCGGGTGGAGGCCTGCAAAGGATGGCTCAAATGGCGTCACTCTGCTTTTCTGGTTCTTATTCAATGCCAGAAACGGCCGAGAGGACGCGTATCATTATTGGGGGTCGCAGGGAACAAACCGACGGCCATTTTTTCACATTCATCTATTGCGGAGGAGTACAGTACATCTATCAATGGAGCACGAAGGTTAACTAGCGGCTGGCGAAAGGATCGAGGTTAAAGCCACCACCAGTCCTGAGCACACCTGCATTGGTGGTTACGCCAGAGTGTGGCTGTGAAGAACACCGCATCAAACAGCATTCAAGACAAGACGGCAAAACGCGCGTACGAGATGCTGCATGCTCTGTGCGGAGCAAGCAGTGCTTGGTTGACTACGAGCATCTTCTCTTCCGTTTGAAGAGAATTACTAGAATATTATGTCTTAATCTCGATGCATTTTACGCGAGGCGGTATCGTGAGAGTGAATGTTCAAAAGACTTGAGGGGCTCATCTTAAGTCTGTTGGATTCTGCGAGTCCTGCTATCTATCATACTTGGCAGATAGTGGATGTATTCCGAAGACTACGGCACATGCACCAGATATGTAGCATCCGGTCAGGTGCAATGGCAATTTCCTATCAGCTGCCATGCATATGCGCCAGACTCTCCCATGCTTCACGCAGGTGGAGGAATGTAGAGGCAGAACACGTACATGCCATTCGTTTGTGTTACATACATCCATTTCATTGGCGTTCGCGGCCTTCTGTTCTAGTCTTGTGTGTCTTGAACATGTCTTTGATTGTGCGGAAAATAACAGAAAAATTAAACCCGACAAACTAAGCCGACTAGAATGAGTTTCTGCGATGGCCAATGTCGCCGTCTCCGCCACGGAAATGGCACCTAGCAGCCGTTCACATTGAACAAATTGCACAACAGCAATTTTGACCGTCGGAGGTGGAACGAGCACTGCCGTACGGAGCACAGTGCATGGGTGTTGATACTGTCCTCTGTATCTGCAACTGCGGTATTATCGTGCTGTCATCTTAATAGACCTTTGTCATGTCAAGCAGTATTCCGCACTGAGATTGTGACAATACCAAGGAGATGAACAAGGAGCATCGCGCTGGGGTTGGGCTCCGCAAACCTGGGAGACATTGGTCGCTATCGAACACACTGGCAAATCGGCCAGAATTGAGTTGTACGTACCAGTCAATGTGGCATGGCATTGAGAGAAATCTGGGGCAGCCAGAGTTGGCGTTGTCGGAGCGTGGGTTTGGAGGCGCTCTCGACCACGATCCTTGTAGTCGGTTCAAAATGCTGTATGAGCTTCTGCGCTGCGAGAGGTTGATTGCTCCGGTAGCTTAATTGTTAGTGCTCGACAGACCCGCTCCAGGGCCTGGGGGAGGAAGGGGCTGCAGTTTCACACTGGCCTGGCATTAGCAACCAACACTTAATAAGCTACTTGGTACTCCATACTGACAGAGACGAGACGCCGGCTGCCCCTCCAATCTGTTCCAATATTCCGTCAATTGAGGGCATGGGCTCCATCAGCTCCAGCCTCCAGTCTCCATCCTTTCATGTCTCCAAGTGGTCCGCTGGCAAGGACGACGTAAGGGTGTGCTCTGTTCCTGCCTTAAAGTATTAAGCGTCAATCTAAACAGACTTCAGCAATGCTTGTCAGGCTGGAAGACCAGCAACCCAGCTGACGTCTGTGCTATTACTTCTGTCCGTGAGCCAGTCCAGCCCGTCCAGCCCTCTGATCCGCACTATGCATCATTGCTGCACAACACTATCTTTTGCCTTTTGTCGTAGCTCGCTCGTTATTCCTCCGTACTGTGGGACTAGCAGATGTGCCGTCATAGTCACGTAGGACGGTCCCTTCATCACGACAAGCTGGAAAGCCTCCGGTGCGCCACAAATTCCAGAAATTCGAGCCACTCACCACGCTGACCCCCTGCGCGACATCCACGAAAATGGAAACGATCAACACTCAGACATTGCAACGGATAAATCAATTAAAAAGCGTTAAATCGGCGATGTACACCAACGCCACACTCCGCCACTGTGGCTAGTGCCACGCAACGTGTTACGGCCGCCACGCATCCATCTCTACGCCGTATATCCGCCCGCCTATCAACATGGTGCAATTCAATACACTAAAGTAGTACTCCATAACTACTGTACTGTCCATTCGGAGTCCATGCGTATTTGTTTTAAGTCTTGCATTCAATACCGACGGTTACTGTCCGGCTTTAATGCCGCAGGGCAGAAGTTAAAATCACATGTGGGCAAACATAGAAGGAACAACAAGAGTTTTCTTGCCCAGCCCGTTCGGTCGTAATGTGGCTACGATGGTTTTGTATTGGCTCTACGTCCAAACAAAAGCTACTACTCCTGGTCTGCCGGCTCCAAAGGTTCCAGCTTAATTTCATAAAGTCCGCGAGATGAACTAGCGGAGAGCAATGCTGAGATTTCTATTCAACTACCCTCCCCCCGGGTCCAGCAGCAGCAAGAAAGGTAAGTAATAGACTTTTGTTCGCTCATGCTCCTCAATCATACTTGGGGAGCACGTTATTACGGAGAAGTTTAACGCTAAGTTAGCTAGGCGAGCGTAGGGCTGCGATCTACGTATTAACGAGGCAAGGTCCAGCGTTCCAGGCACTCCGTCCTGCTGCATCTCTCGCTATTGACAGCCCACAGTGGCTAAAATGCAGTATTATATCACCACGATGAATGGGCCGATTCGCGGGGTGTAGCTGTGGACACGAGACAGTCTTGACTTCCCCCTCTCTCGACGTCTTCTTACGGCCACGGGCAGACAGACTACTATTGCCAGGACCGATCAGTACTACACAGAATAGCAGCTCACGCGACTACTATAAAAAAGCGGGAGAAACTATTTGTACAAAACTGTACAAGTACCCCCAGCTCCCGCCGGCTAGGCACCATTATAATTGTACTGAGACTTGCCCATCGACCATGCAGGCTCACTGGTCTGGTGGGCTCGCACGGGGAAGAGAACTCGGCGTGGTAGAGTAAGTGGGTTCTAGGTGTCAATCGTACGTAAAGTACTGTACTTTTGTTACTAAAGTACTGCATGTCGGAGTATGTGCGGAGAACGATATGGAGTAACTACATACTAGTACGGAGTACACTTGTACACGTCTCTCCCTCCTACACACAATATGCCAGCCTGCCACTCTGCACTTCTACACAATACCACACACCTGCCCACTGGCCTGCCACTGACTTGCCTTATTGGCTGTTCGGTGAAGGCGATGTTTTGCGGGTGGCCCCGCAATACGCCGCGTGGCTGTGCCCATTTCAATGTTCCACCACCGAATACCAATCGAGCTCTAAAAGCGCAAATCGTCGAACTAGTTGGCATCCTTCATTCTGTCCCCAACTTGATAAGTCCATCCATCAGTTGCCCATGATCATGATCAAACCGGCTTGGATTATTATTGTATTCAACAAGTCTGCCGGTTGTCCGATCGCCTGCCTGTTGCTGAACCCGGCGGAACTACGGCGGCCTCAGTCAGTATCAGTCAGGCAATTCGATGTGCTCCGTTACGTACCCGTGATGGACTCCGTGATACGAAAAGTTTGCAAACCCGAGACAAACGGCAGGTGGATATACGCAATATTTTCCCTTTCGCGAGAATTACCCAGTCTAGTCTGGATTCTTGCCCACCCAGCGTATCTGAAACTCGCTCAACAATGGCAAGACGTGACCACTTACACGTCTGCCAGACAGTGAAAGCTGTGTCAGTCCTGGAACACAGGCCACACTATCATCGTCTACCGGATATTAGAAGTGAGATGCTACTATAGCGGCTGCAAGCAGATAATGTTTCTTGGCTTGGATATAACTATTATACAAGTACAGAGTACTGTACGGAGTAAGTATTGTAGATGGACCCTGAATGCTGGCGGAGCGCGCGGGCACGGATCTTGCAGCAGTAAGACACCTCCATCTGATACACCGGAATTCGGCGCCTACAATGTTGGATCCCAATTTCGCGGGTGTTGCTAGGCGCCGCCGATCGAGTCTTGCCAAGAGTGTTCGCCCAGTGGACTTGGCCGTCTTTGAGTTGAACGCTGTATGTTTGGCTCCGCTGATTTCACGCTGAAATTTTCCTCCGCCCGTGTGATTTCGTCCTCTTTTTTTTTTTTAGCACAAGTAAGTTGGGTGTCTCAAGGGCCTGCTGTGGCTGTGCTGAGCCCTGTTCTTTCGGTATGTGGCGAGCCAATCCATGCACCATATTGCCACACAGCGCCACACGTTGGGTCGACAAGCCTCCTCCATATCCGCCTGTCATCCCCTCCTCTCCCGCCATGCATGTACGGAGTACAGATACACATTTTTGCTTTCAGAATCTACATGCACGCATGCACATCGCTTTGTCCAGACCACGGTCTATGGAGAAGTTCTCCGTACTCCGTACGGAGTAAGGGAATATCGAGGTGTGGCTAGTGACGTGGCTTGTTCGCCTCCCATTCTTTGCCGCTCGCTCTTCCTCCGCCCCTCTCCGCTCCGCCCGCCCTTGGCGATGGTCTTGTTGTTTTCGCTGGACCTGCCGGTGAATCTGTCCTGAACACAGTCTAGTGTGACGACGATGGCTGCCGTTTCGGTGCTGTCCAATGATCGAGATGTTACAGACGAGCTGTTTTGCCACTCGGCAAGACGGACTAAATTGCTGGAGAACACAAATCGGTTTCGCTCGCAACGTTCACTAGTTGGCTAGATACGGCACAAGGCTGTCATTGCGTTGAATTGACACTTGACAGAACGCGCCGCACTGAGTCCTCATACAGTGTTTGGTGATCGAAAGACCAGTAGCAGAGCTGACTTCTACCATATAAGATGGCCTGTTGGATATATAGGCAGCGCTGAATTGCCCGGGCGACACGCCATACCGGAAGATTTAACTCACAACTTGGGGCAATTACAGAAACGATCCATCACAAAAAAAAAGCTTCTTGCCACAGCCGTAAAGGCTGGAAATTCCCCATGCGTCATGCCATACCGGAATGTTTAGCTTACAGCTTGGGGCTACTACAGAAATGATCCATCGCACACAAAAGCTACGTGCCACAGCCGTCAAGGCTGGAGTTTAAACCCCGCGAACAGATACGCTCTTGGCACTCATCCGTCTGGGCTCTCGTTCCCACTGCTATGTAGTCCGTTTTCGAGGAACCATACCGTGAAGTTCTTCTTCAGGGCAACCAAACACTCAAGCTTGGTTTTTGTAGCCTAGGGTAGGATCGTCATCTGCTCGCGCTACGGCGGAGCGTCCGTTTCGCGGCGCTACAGTGAACAGAACAATGCAACATACAGACCAAAGCTGGGCTTGAACAGAGGAGTCAACTGGAGGGAATGTGTATGAGTGACATTCTTGGTGCTTCATGAGTGGAGTTGAGAGATGTGTTCCGGATATTGTCTTTCCCTTTCCCTCCCCTTTTTTGGGTTCTCAACACTATTGTTCCCCAACTGTCACTGGGCTCACCTCGGCAAACTCATGATTCTAGGCACGAAGATGCTGTGCGAACTAATTAGCAGGCAGCCAAGGCATCATTGTGTTGATGGTATCAGGCTTCATACGCTTTTTGATGGCCTTCGCCAAACAACCCGCTGGCTAATCAGGCCAAAGTGAAAGCCTCAGCAACGACGTGGTCTTCGCTAAGGTATACTACTCTGAGCTCACTTCAACAACACCTTTTGCTGTCCGCGCGCACACACACAGACTCCCCGTTTGATCGGGCCTATTCTATGAAACGCAAAAACCAGTATGTTAGAAGCCACTGCTAGAGCCCTCCCGCTCCCCCCGGGTCCCATGGGTCGGTCCCCCCTTCTCTCGAAGACACGAGCATTCTCGCAGCCTCGTGCTTCGCGCCGTTGTGCGCAGCAAACATCATACATCTGTCTGTCCGCAACCACACGGCCGTGTGCTAGATACGACGTTCGGTCGTGAGCGTGTAAACCGACGACGTCGCACCTATTTTAACTTATTTTAACTTAGGGCGAATACGCGTCCATAGTTCAAGGTTCCCGAGGGGGGAGGGGGGAGGTTTTGTCAAAACTCGACTCTGCGGGGAGCAACGTCGAACAAGCAAACCTCTGCGCCATAGGATCACGGCTTCATGGCTGTACGTCTAGCAAGTCTGACTCCGCATGCCTCAATTCAAGGGGAACAACTGTACACACCAGATGTCTTGTTCTGATTTCAAACGACACATGATACAGGTGCCATCTGTCGTAGAGCCAATGCATAAACGTGTTGAAGACAGTATAGGGTAAGCCCTCACAATGCAAATCTTCCCTCTCAGTACAACATAGAGTAAACGGCGGTCTGCTTAGAGGTTTTGGGCTAGAATACAATGGAAATAAAATAACCCCTTTTTGTTGCCGCTGTCGTCTGCTGTGGACTTCCAGCGCGGGGCAGGGTAGTAAAGGCCACGTTATGATCAGTTTCGCCTCCTCAACGAGAGTCGTCGTCACTGCAACACGAGCGCGTCCGCGTGCAGCGAACCTGCACGCCCATGTGTAGGTATCAACCATCATGGTAGGTATTAGCCTCAAATTATACTGCCCCCGTGATATAGTATTTCTACAGCAAGGACCAGTAGCTGCGCTCGGAATGTAGAGTTTCTGGAACGCGCTTGGAGACGAAGGAAGACAGGGAGAACCTCCAGTAAAAAACATTCCACAGTAAACGCCTTCGGCCGAGTGGTTCCCGCACTTTATTGTAGAGGTAGCGCCGCATTATAGACAGGCTTCTCCGTTCAGCATGGGCCAAGGCGCGACAGCCTTGAGCATAAGATGTTTGATATATATTTGACGTCGGAGTACGGAGTATGCATCGCCATCTTCGTCGTCCAACAAAGCAAAACCTCCTCCCTCACCCTTACCCTCACTCTCACCCCGCTTTCCAGCTTTCTCGGAATAAACTCCGCGCGTTTCCGAAGGCAAGCTTACAATACTACGTATCGTATTGTACCTCACAGAGCCTCAAAAATCTGCAGCATTGACAAGAAAAAGAAAAGAAAGGAGAGAATAAGAACAAGAACAAGAGAGCGGATCTCTCTTGCGTCCTTACGCCGTTGGTTTTCTTTCATCCTACTTGTCTCTCTTGTCTCGGTTCAAACCCCGAATCTTCAGTTTGATCCCACATTGACCCCCACGCAAAACAATAAACGACCACCGCAGTCGGCGTTATTAGAGATGCCCGATACGGAATTACCATGTTTATCGAATGAGGAGCCAGACAGCGCACTTTGCCTCGGCAGGCCATAGTCACTTTGTCGGCCGAACAGAAAACGGAAACTCAGCCAAGAGTCGAAACTAACAAACGGGCAGTCAGTTGTTGTGCGCATTAACATATGGTAATAAGCATTAAAATTAACAAAGTAACCGACCACCACCACAACCATCGCTGCGCATTCATCGCCCTCGCCCATCACCATCCCAGGGTGTCATTGACCTATTTCGGTAACAACTTTCCGCATACCGGCGTTTCATGACTCTGTGTGCTCACGTCTAGTCTGCGGCGGACTTGGCCCCGTCCCGCCTACCAGAGTTTTTAATCTATCGCTTCCGGCTTTGCTCCGTAATTGTGCGCCAGACAGACTTAGTCGGTTGGCCGGTAACTAACGCTCCTATTTATACGATGATGTACCAGATTTGTCCGCGGTCTTTTTCAAGTCAGCTTGTTGGTCTCCCGGGCCCCCCTCCCGTTCGTCCTGGCCGTTCAGTCTTTTTTCTATCATCCAAACAACAATTCCTAAACCGCCTTGCTGTTTCTTCTCCTGCACCTTCTCTTCCGCTGATGGTCCTGCGTGTTTTGCTGTTCCGTCTGGTCCGTGTCAAATGTTCCACTAACTAACCATCCCGCTGCGGTGGTAAACATAAAACAATACCACCATTCGGACCCAATTTTTGTGCCGTGTATCAATATATGACTGAAACCACACAAGCCAGAGTGTATGACACCTGACAACGAGCCTCAGAATGGTACCGGATTTAGAAAAGGAGCCGGTGACAATGTTAGCACAAAGGCCACATCACGTTGATGTCGACCGATCATCTCCCTCGCTCACTTCCTCGGACACAGAGTCTCCTCAGCTCGAAGCCATCAGAACCACTCACACTAACCGAAGTCGACATTCCATTGCAACCCAGAGGTTGGACGACACTGGCCCATATGAGAGTCTTGACTATTGTATTACTCCAGATGTCGAGACTGAAGCCGAGCGCATGGCCCGTCAGCCCATCACCTACACCCGGACAGGGACAAGTGTTGGCAGTACTACTTCTCGCCCCCCTGAATTCGAGGTGTATTTTGAAGAGAATGACCCCGAGAATCCGATGAATTGGCCGCTGTGGTACAGATGCTGGTGTATATTTTGCGTCTCGTTTGCGACTTGGGTTGCCACTTTGTATAGCACCAGCTATACGTCGTCTACCCCAGGCTTAATTCAGGACTTCGGTTCGTCAACGACCATTGTTACACTGGGCATGACGACATATCTTCTAGGTCTGGCTGCCGGCAGCTTAGTCGTTGCTCCCTTGAGTGAACTCTATGGCCGCCGAAATGTTTACATGGTTTGCCTCTGTCTTTGGGCGGTGTTGATTGTTCCTTGCGGTCTAGCGCAGTCTTTGACAACAATTGTCGTTGTTCGCTTCTTTGGGTCGGTTTTATGTTCCACTGCCATTTGAGCACACTGTTCACATTATACTTTGACTGACCATTATGCAATATTGTAGAGCATTTTTTGGCGCCGTCATGATATCCAACGCCCCAGGCAGTGTCGTTGATGTTTCCAATCCTGATTACCTCGCCAGGAGCATGTCTTTATTCGGAGTAGCACCACTCAACGGGCCGGTGACAGGACCTATTATCGGCGGTTTTGTCTTTCAGTACCTCGGATGGCGATGGGCGAATTGGATTGTCCTTATCATGGCCGGGCTGGCCATTGCTCTAATGAGCACTGTCAAAGAGACCTACGCCCCGAAAATACTCAAGCGCAAGACAGCACGCATGAGGAAACAGTTGGATGACCCTAGATATTGGTGTCAATATGATCAAAAGATATCAACTTTGCATTTGCTAAAAGTGAACCTCAGTCGGCCGTTCATACTATTTGCCTCGGAGCCTATTCTGTGGTTTATGAACTTTTGGTATGTTTTACTAACTAAAATTTTGTGCCGTAAGAGGGGCCGATTTCTAACATTCGAGATAAATAGGATTTCAATCATCTATGGCATCCTGTACCTCTGCTTTGTGGCGTACCCGGTAGTCTTTTCAGAGCACCGAGGCTGGGGGCCTGGGATTTCAGGGTTAGCCTTTGTTGGAATTGGTATTGGCACACTTACAGCCATATTTGCTGAGCCGCTTTTTCGACGCATCATCCACTCGCAAGCAAAGGATCCGGAAACAGGCAAACCCTACCCCGAGGCACAAGCATCCATCATGGCCATTGGTGCGGTTTCGACAGCAATCGGACAGCTTGGGTTTTCATGGACGTGTCTCCCTGAATCGATACACTGGGCGGCACCAATCGCGTTCGGTATTCCGTTTGGCTGCGGAAATACGATTAGTTTCATCTACGGTTCAAATTACCTCGCCGGTGCTTATGGAATTTATGCTGCCAGTGCCTTGGCTGGCAATGCCGTCATTCGAAGCATCATTGGCGGCACCTTGCCCCTTGCTGGCCCGAGCATGTATTCGGCACTCACTCCTCAATGGGCGGGCACACTCCTTGGTCTACTGGAAGTCGCCATCATTCCGATTCCCTTCATCTTTTGGAGGTATGGCGGTAAAATTCGGGCGAAGAGCCGCATCATTCGACAGCTGCGCGAGGATCAAGAAAGACTGGATGCAAAGAGGGCCAAGGGTTTGGCTAGAATGGAGAGAAAAGCTGCGAAAATTGCTCGAGTCGCGCAGGAGGAAGGCGATGGCAAGGAAACTCACGGAGAGAAGAATGGTTCAAAGGTGTCTGAGGCTGGCGAGGGAAGAGCCGCTCGCACGTGAGATTAAATGCTTATTCCTGTCCCCCCGAAGCAGAGCATTACATTGATAGGCGTTTTCGATGTTGGGTTAGTCTTTTCATCTCGGCGCAAAATTGCACACCCGGCGTTAAAAAAAATAAAGATATATAAGATCAAATTCAAACATCAACGCTGGCAAATCTCATACTGCGAGCAATGAGAGAGATGTGCCAAGTTGGAATGACGACCTGTGGGCCTGCCGCATTTTCACTTCTTCAGCACAAACGGACAAAATAGCACAGGTGAGTTTCCCCCAAATATGAAGCCTCGCTCATGGCCTTATATATATAAAGGATAAAAGGCGATAGATCATAAGCGAAGGGAGAGCAAACAAAAAAGAGTAGAGACTGCTCATGATGGAGCATGAGAAAAAAATTGTCAATCGTTCATAATAGGAACAGCCCGATGCGGGGGTCGAACCCGCAACCTTGAGATTTCGTGTACTCGTTAAGAGTCTCACGCTCTACCGATTGAGCTAACCGGGCACCGAATCCTCGATGCGAATTTAGATTACAGATGCACTATTACATATTATACGTTAAAAGAGTCTTAACCGAGGCATTTCAGTCCGCCATCTCGCCCCTACCTGTAATACGGAGCATGGTCGAAAAGTTTTTGTCTTTTTTAAAAAGTACTCATTAAGCTAAACTCTTAGAATAAGGAGAAGGTTGCGTTCGGCAGCATGTTGAATATGCGTGTCGCCGTGTCGAAAAGATATACTGTTTTGGGGAAGGTCTGTTCCCGCAAATTTGTTGCCCGGTGCGCCCGCATCTTACCGAAGAAATCATGCTATTCGTCACATTGAGGTGGTTCAACCTTGCCTAATGTAAGACCACCTAATTCTACGCTGCCGATCCTGGCAACTAAAAGCTGACTGGCCTTTGTTCGGCATTTGGGCTACAAGGCGAGCTCGTATTGGCGAATTGGCGAATATAAATTGTCAAGAACTCGCCGTTCTCCTCCACAGCCCAAGCCCTTCATCTATCCGAGGCCCTGTCAACATCTATTGCTTAAATACGTACGGAATACACGCCGTTCCTTGCTTGCGGAAACCGTCAGAGGTCGACTTGCCCTTCCGCTGGGACCAATCCATAACGCCTCCGCCTGGATCATACGTACTGTAGGTACTTGCAAAGAGTCGACGCAATGGATGGATCGCGAGCGGCACAGGTCACCAGCTCCTTACACGAGGGTATGGAATGCGAATTTGTTGGTAAAGGCATGGCAGATATTGCCGGCATTGGGGTAAGAAAAGACGAGACAAACCCGCAGCTCCACCAAAACCGACGTCCATCATTGACTAATACGCTCAAGCTATGACTAGATTTTCGTTGGTTTCATCGGACAGGCAATACTCTCTCTGCTGCTTTCATTATGGTTCTTCTTCCTCTCAAAGCACAGCAATGTGGACTTGCACTACTCCAAAGGCACGGTAGAGCATGCCGTTGAGCGCAAGAGACTGGGCTTCGCGTCTTCAATGCTAATGATTGGCAATGATATTCAAATGGTTCTCGGAATTTCTTACATGACCACCGCCTTTGCAAGCGCGGCTACGCTTGACTTGTATCATTTACATTTGGTGTTTGACATTGTTAGTTTTGTTGGGTAAGGATATTCATGGTACAGGGCCTAACATGTCGTACACCTCCATTACCACACACGAAGCAACAATCATAAGGATGTCTGCTAACTGAGGCACAGCGTCTCTAATGCATCAGCCATGGTTTGCTGGACATTTTGCAAGGCTAAACTCAATGATGGTATCGATAGTTCGCAGCCTCAAAGTTACATCCGATCCAAATATGCCTGCTACTTCACGCCGAGCCATCGCATCACATACCTCTTTGCCGTCATGTTCCTAGCCCTGACAATTGTCCTATGCGTCCGCCTTGATGAATGGGCTCCCAATAGGGCATCAGGGCGATGCTATCACGCGCAACTTATCACTCTTACCACGGCTAGCCATCCAGCTGCAGACAAGACATATGTGGCCATCACTTCGATTTGGATGATTCTTGCAATGGCAAGTGCAGTTTTTGTCGATGTCCACCGACGCCGATCGGTCCTTATCTCAGCATTTTTACAATTCCCTGTTCATTTGTATATGGCTCTGGCACTGCGCTCCGCCAACCAGGGTAAACTGGAAGGCGAGGAAACGGACGAAAATGGCTGGGACTTTGGACAGACCACTGCAGTGGTCCTGTTGGCTCTAGCAGTTGAGGAGCTGTATCGCAAGGGGCAAGAATACATAGTCTTTGAGCGAGAGGTGAGGCGGCGTGGCGTACAGAAGGGCATTGTCAATGCTGACAGAGTAACTTCGAGGGACGGAGAACTGGAGGACCTGCGTCCTCAAGAACAGAGTGCGCCGGAAGAACAGGCGCATTTGAACCCAGGGCCAACCTCGGGACAACAATCATACTGAGCCGCAAAATTTCGCAGTGTGATAGCTTAGACTACGTCACAGATACCCGTGCTTACTCAAGTGCTCTACGTAGCACAATAGCAACCTTAAGGAGGTGTTTGCAGCGCGAGAAAACGTGCTCAGCCAACCCGTCGATTCAAACATAGGACGCTAAAGCAACATTTCACACGCCTGTACGTACGACGAATTATAAGGCCTCTTTGCTCCGCAAACAAATGTGCGGTGACACCCGTAAGGCACAGCCCTCCAAGCAGATGATTTTATTCTATTCGTGCTTTTATAGGTAGCTGGTATTAACTGACGGATCGTTCTACCATCACGTCCGGCAAACCGTAATATATTATCTATTGAGATTCGGAGCTTCGTCTCTTATCTCAACTAGGTAAGAACTTCTTTCCGTTCCAACAAACAAGCCCAAAGCAGGCTATGTACGCGTATGTGATGCCTTCATCCTTGTGCTGTGGTTGACTTTTCCAAAATCAAAAAAGAGACCAAAGACAAACGCTTGTAGTGCATGTATCCAGAGCCGACTTTTGTCAGGGCTTTCTGATCAATTTCTATGCTTCGTCGCCAATGAAGTCCGAATGCCCAAGTTCCCTTATAATGGTTATATTCCGGTTTTAGACCAGAGGGTAGCAGCAAGCTTGCCATTCCATTTACACACAATATTGCACGAGCTGTTTAAGATTCCTTCTCCAGCGCCGCAAGCTCCCTCCACACGGCAGACTTAGTATTGATTTTTTTCACCTGCGTATCCTCGAGCTTCTCTCCGCCGGCAAGTCGCATTTCCAAATCCTCAATGGCTCGAATCTTTTTCTGAAGACTACGAACCTTTTTTGCATTGGGATTCTGAGCAGCGTCAACAACTTCGGGCGCGACAGCTGCAACGCCCAGTTGAGTTGGTGAGTTGTTCTGGTTTCCAGGGTTGAACCGTTGGCCATGTTGAGTGTTGCTGCGGCTGCGGCTGCCTCCATTGTTTCGCGATCTGCTTCGGTGATCTTGGCCGTTGCCGTTAACAGGACCTCGTCTTTCGGGGCTTCGTCCAACGGCGCCACCGCGGTTGTCATATGGAGCAAGGCTGGCACCACCATTAGGTTCGGTTTCAAGGCGACCTTCTTGGTTGTTTTTCTTGCCCCGTTTCTTTTTGTTCTTCTTGCCACCATCATCTCCGACAGGTTCGGCACCGGGCACGGTTTTGACCGAAGCCGGAGACGGATCAACTGGCTCAGCACCAGGCACCCCACGGCGAGGCCGGCCGAAGCCGTTGGGGCCGACATTCTGCGTGCCGTTACTCACAAAATGAGCAGCACCACCTTCATCTTCTCGCTTGAAGTGAAGAGGTGTGGCTAGACCTCTTGCCCCAGGGGGTCGGTAGGCTCCAGCAGGTTTACTAGGTGTCTTGACCGTACCAAGGTAGGCGGCAGCGGAGGCATGAGGAGAGGGTACCGGATTGAGTGGATCCCCGCCGGCCACATTCTCAGAGGCTGCGGGGCGCCACAAGACATTGTATAACTCAATCATATCTTCGTTGTACATAATGCCACCCCCAACGTGCCAAAGCTTCACACCATTGTCGACGCGAAGGCGAGGGGAGGTTGTGGCCGTCATGAGATATCGACTATCAGGGCTCCACTCACACACACTTGGGTTTCCGCTTTCAATAGTACAGACTTTGCGATAGTCCTTTTCCAAGTCATACACGTCGATCTGACCAGCCAAGTTGCCGAAACCCGCAACAAGGACGAAACGCGCACTGGGAGAAAATGTAATAGTGTTCCGTGGTCCAAGAGAGAATGAGTGCTTAGCCACAGCACGGTCATTGAAGATAGTGGCCTTTGCCGGCATGTAACCATATACAACTCCGAACTCACGAGAGTTGGGCGACCATGACACATCATGGATAGGCCCCTCCTTATCGAGAGTGACGCGAGCATCAAATGCCCCCGTGGTGCCAAGCAGATACAGCGTGGTCTCACCGTAGTAACTCTTGCCAGACTTATCAACATCTGTCTGCGCCAGCACGAGTAGAGAAGATCCGCGCTTGTTCCACTTAAACTGAACTTTATCCCCTTTGAAAAATGTCTTCTGGGAGATGGGGTTCTGGAACATCGGAACGTTGTACACCTTGACGACGGCAGGTTGGCCCTTGAATCGTAAAGAAGTTAGCAACATAGGGCTCAATAAAGGGTACTAGTTATGGCACTGTAGAGGCTTACCTTTCTCTCGGGGACAAACACAGCCACCGCATGATTCTGGCTTCCAGGTGCGAGAGCGAAGTTAGCAGCCCCTTCAACCCTTAACTTGTTCCAAACGGTGACAAGATCGTGGCTCTCGTAGAACTGAACCTCATTGGTGACCAGTCGTGCACAGTATTTTTCGTCGGCAGTATACTGGAGATTCCAGCTGCCCTGTTGCTTTTGAACAAAACGACCAATGGGCTGCTTGTCCACTCCTGCCACACCCTCTTCCATAGTGCGCCAGGTTTTGAGGTTTTTCATGGCGTCACCAGCTTCATCCTTTCCTGGTCGCTCCCAGGTAATGACGAAAGTGCCCTGTGGCGAGAAGCCGAGCTCGTAGACATTAACAAGAGGCAGGACCAGAACGACATTGCCGGCAGAGGCATCAACGACTGTCACCGATTCGGGGGTGGCCCATCCAAAGAAGCGACCACAGGGCGAGTACGCGCTGCATCGTAAATTCCCTTCAGGCTTAACGAACCCTGCCAGGGGTTCGTAGACCGGAGCGGCATCAAAGACACCAATGGTCTTCTGAGTGCGATACGCAAACTGTAACGGAGATGCCATGGCTAGTCAAAGTCACAGTTTCTCAATTGGGTTGTGTTTTGCAGTTAACTTGTGATGCTTAAAGTAGTATTCTGTTGCAATGTTCTGTTTAAATGGTGCGAGGTTTCACTTTGCTTGCTTCTTTCTCGTCCCTCGTCAGCTAGTGAAGTCACGTCTAACTCGTAGCTCGTAAGTAAAATTGATTATCAAGAAGTAGGATCGTCCGCAAGGCTACTGCTGTGTTCCACAGCAGTCCGAAGATAAGAATGTAGGGCCACAAAGGCGTCGGTCACACACAAAGATCGATTTTGATGGATGAGAAACAGTCTTCGTCGCTTGGGCGGTCGAGGGGGCGTCGAGGGCTACCAGCACCGGAATTGGTCTCAAGGAGGCAAAAAAGCTGCGGAGACAAGTCTGGAAAAGGCGTCGGGACGAAAAAGAAAAAAAAACCAGACTTGCCCTATGCTGCTTTGTCGGTTCGAAGGAAGTTGGACAGCGATGGGTGACGTGAGGGGCGGTCTATCAATGAACAACTACCGGGGGGTGTAAGGATGACGGCGTTGGTCCAAAGGCCAGGCGATTGCACACGTCAAAGAAGAAGAGAAGGAAGAAGAACAGGCTGCAGCGAGAAGAGAGTACAAGGAAGAAACGGCAAGCACCCAGGGGGGCGGGAATTGGCGACGTCGGCGGCGATGCCGTTGTGCTGTCGGGCTGGGATGGGGAGGAAGAGAAGCAAGAGAAGGGCAGAGTGTGGGCAAGTGGTTTTCATGTCGTATTTTTTTTTTTCGCCCGTCCCCATTCTCCAGTAGCTAGTCTGCAAGTCGTCCCCTAACTACTCCGTATCCTGGCGCCAATCCGCATCCGCTACTACCGCCAGCGCACCTTTGCCAACTAGAAATACCCACATATTTTTGAACATTGACGGCTGGGCCAGTCCAGCCGAGTCCACCAGAGAGCCCACGGATTGTATTTGCACGAAATCGCTTTGAGACCTCATCCTATCTATTATCTTGTTCGGCTTGGCTTATTTGGTTGGTTGGTTAACTTATTTGTCTGTCGAATTTGTAGTGCTTGTACGGAGTATCTCGAACCAGTCATTGAAATTAGGGAGCCCATTGCCACCGCCTCTCTCTGTGGAGCCACGCGTCTAAGGACAATAATATCCAGGAGAAACGGGAAATTTCACATCTCCCTGGCCAATCCGATCCAAAATACGCTGATTTCGCAGTCAATTACAATCTTTGGGGTCTAATCATTGAGCGTGTCTGTTTCAAAGTCATCGTTACCATATACACTACAATAATGACAACTCGCAACGGCCTTACTCCTAGACCAATTACGGGTATTATGCCCTGCAACAGCTTTGGGAGGTACCTATTTCTCATCCAAACCGCTACCTAGGAAAGTCAGCCGCCGATCGGTGGGCAAGTTGGGCATGAATAGGCATTTGCATACACTGTCAGCATGAGCGGGATTGGTGGCAAAGCTTAGCAAGATCAGCTATTCATTGAATTCATAGCACTAGCACATCTATGTATGTTACCTCCCCTTCTACCAAGATAGTCGATCGTCGATATTTCCTGCTCTAATTTCAAGATGCCTAGATCGTCCCATTGTCCCAAAATGTGATGTCTTGGGCGTCCTTAGTTGTATGACTGCCAAAACGTGTTCCGACCGCAAAGTGGACTGCATCGTGCATCATGCGCAATCATCTGATGGTCACGAAACTGACACATGAAAACCATCAGGCCCTGGCAGCAAGATGTATTTACATATGGCTCCCAGCCAATTGCCTAAGAACATTTGACTGTTCTCTTCATCGAATTTACACCGAGCATACCAATAAGAGTGGTTGCAAGACGCAGATAATGTCGGACTGAAAGGCTGCCTTGCGGTAGACAAGAACTCGCGACGGCAACACTATACGTCATGCTCATTGCTGGCTGACCTGACAGTTTGTCGTCGATAGCATGCCGATGGATCCACATGTGTGTTCCCAATGACTCCTAATGATAATGACTGATAGTTGCCATTTGGGGTATGGGGAGCACCTCATCGGCCTTTAAACGTTTCTTTCCAGCCGCCCCTTTCAAATAACCAGAGTGCCTCGGTTGCATATGTTCTACTTCCACGATGGCCGCCTTCACCTGCTGCAGCTTCCAATAAGCTGTCCAATACTCTACCTTTTTTGACAGCAGCCCAGATGCCCACCGCAATAGCGTCATTCTCTGTTTTGCCCCACTCTCCTTTGCCCAGGCGATACAAAATCCTTCCGAGGGTCTGATAGGCCATGCATCTCTGGGCTGGTACAGCACTCCTTGCCAAGCGTGCTAACTCTGTGATTGTATAACCGGCAGCTTCCGGAGCCTCTCCATGATGGTGCAGTCCCATTGTGGATGGAATAGAACGACTGACTCTAGGGGAAAGGAAACGACCGCGAAAATCGAATCGTAAAGCTGATACAGCAATCTCAGGATGTGGATAGTACGAGGAATCCCTATCCGCTGGGCTGTCTTTCGTTGGCACTGGAGCCATCCAGGCAAGCTTGCTAGGATCGGCAGGCAAGTTTGGAAAGTACTTCTCATGCAATGTCGCCAAAAAGTTGGGGTCTGACGGGTCGAGATCCGGAAAGCTTGGCGGTACTGGAAAATGTGTAGACTTGGGCAGGTCTGTAATGGGAAACAAGTCTGGTGGAATTTGTGCCGGTGCTCTATCTTCGTCGTATTGATCTACAAGAGTCTTTGATGACGTCGTTTGATCGTTACATTCGGCTACCGATTTTGCAACAGTCTTTGCCCGTGCAAACCCCGTTTCCTCGCTTTGATCTTGGTCTGGATTTAAAATGTTGATCGGAGGAGATGGGATTCGTTCGGAGGATCGGAGCTGTGTGTCGTAGCTGATGTTCTTGTTGGGGATATGGAATGGGGAAGGAGATGAAGATGGTTCGTCGATATCGGCACGCTGTAAAAGCCGTTTTATGAGCGCAGGGTTTAGGCCTTCCATAATATCGTCCTGCGCCTGGGCGATTTCTTGAGGAGTCATGCTAGCCAGCTTTCGCTGGTTTTCATGATCAATGCGTTGTCTTTCGGCGTCTTGGAAATTTTGGGGTTGGCTGTCGCCTGGCCGTAAAGCGTTGAGCGCATAGCCGTCCGTATTTGATTGGGATGTTGGCCCATGTTTTGAATACGTTCCAGCTCGTTGTTGTTTGAACGCCGAAGTGTTCCATCGCCTCTTGTGTTGAGGAAAGCCAGCTGATGATGAGGATGGCGCAGGAAACTGGACCGGCTTCTTTTTCTCAGACAGGTCTCTTTCTACAATATCTCCTATGAGAAGCGTGGGATCCATAACGAAGGCCCGCATCAGTTGTTGGAGCAAGAACGAGGTAGCTACTGAATCGATGCTTGTGATGTCAAAATCAACGGCTGACAAAGGAGCGCCGCCGTGGGGCAAGCCTTGGCCCCTGCCCGCCACATTGAGAGGTTGGAACACTGCGCGTGGCTGGTACAACCAGAACACGTGAGCAGTCGGCCTAACTTGTGCACATGAAGTTGTTGATATTTGTCTGACCACCGGAACCGTCCGAAGATAAAGCACGGAATGTCAAGAAATACAGAGACAAGGTGAGCAGAACTTACAGTCAACTCTTTTTTTGGGGGGGGGGGATCCAATGCTCCGTAGGGAACGTGCAATTTGCAGCTTCAGTTGTCGTGTGCAGCCCGAAGTTTAGGCGTTGCTTAGTCGGTGTACCCCGTACGGAGCATTGTACAGCATGAAATGGGATGACACACCATGAACATTGTCGAATTAGTGCTCGGTCTTTATGCAAGGTCGACCGAGATTTACCAGGTTTGAGAAAAGCTGAAGCGACCTCACCAACAACATATCAATCTAGAGTCGCCGCCCTCCCTTTACCATTTAGACAGAACGTTGGCCGCTGTTGGTCGAAGTCTCAACGGCTGGGCTGATCAAAGCGCATGGTTAACTAATAGTGGCTATTCGTTCAATGTTTGAGAACTGGGGCGGCTATGGCAACACCGCCACTCCTGCATTAGCGTCGATCGGTACCGCAACCCATTCTTGCGTTTTAGCCAAGACTTCCACGACAGACTTCTGGATTACAGATAATACCGACAGTGCTTAATTTCAAGCTCTTCATCTTTATTGTCATAGTTGGACGGTGTCCGCATATTGCTGTGAGTCATTGTCATGGGGGTGAAAAGTCTACCCTGAATGCAGTCGCAGGCATGGAGCGCCTCGGAATTTTCAGCGACACGGATTCCGTACGGAGTACTCCGTACGTCGACAGATGTTTTTGTGACATGTGGTGCAAAAGGCGGTGCAACGTCTGCGTGGCCTATAGAGCACTAAAGTGTGGTGCTCGCGGCTACTGTGCATTGTAGCCTGACCCCTATTTTGGCACCTTGACAAATTCTGCTTCGATACAGCATAATGGCATTGTCGTTTTCGCCGGAGAGTGTAAGTCAGTCTACCGTGTGATATTGCGTAATTCTGTGAATTGACTCTGGTGTACAGAGTATGGTCAGCGTTTACTAAGAGCAATTTCAATGTCAAACATTACACAGCAAACTGGGGAGAAACAGCGGGAGGCTGACTACTCTCCCATCAAACAAGTTAGGGGTACAAAAAGCCGAATTGCATATGCGTTGGTTGAGCATTAACTTACAATGTTGGGGTTTTCGAACACCATTGCATCGTCATTTTCCATCGCAAAGCCTGCCCGGGTGGGCGGGCCGCGCTTATCTGACACGAAACATGGGCTCGCACACCTGTTCTCCAGCGTTGTGTCCCTCTCTGTCCAACCCCAAGGTCCGAGTGGGAACTGGTGCGTAGTACAATGCCTTACTAATACACAAGTAGGTAGACAGTAGGTAGACAATAGGTATTTAGGTCTGACCTGGTCTGAGATCCTCCGTCGTTAGGTCTGGGGCGATTCACATCTAGCTACTCCGTAATAGTACCTGAACTGGTGGTTTGGCCTGCCTCATCTCAACCCCGCTCGTCTGCAACACAGCATTTTCTGCATCGACGAGACGCAGACCAGGCAGCAGGCCAGGGGGGGAATTCCCTGTGCATACCCCGGCCATTGAATAAAGTCCCGCTAACCCCGGTAACTGGGCACCCCTTTTAGCATGGCTGACCTTCAAAAATCAACCAACATCCACCGCTCTGATTGGCCGGTCGGGCGAGCCGGGGCTTGAACGGGTGTGTGCCATCTTGCATGCGGCACCCAGCCCAATTTGGCCTGAGCTTCTTTTTTAGCATTTCTTCTTCTTCTTCAGCCTCTGTCTTGTGGTGCTTTGCCATTTCGCGCATTGCTCTGGGTTCGAATCTCATTCTACCGGACGCTTGCAGACGGGACAGAACCTGAGGTGGGACAGGGCTATGACAGCAGGATAGCGTTTGTTGTTCTCCTTGTTGGTTGATGTCGCCGCCGCCGCCGCCGCCGCCACGGCGACTCTCCCAGCCGCTGTCCTTTTCATCTCATCAGTACGGAGTATTTGCGTTAGCAGTACGGAGTACATAGATGAGCCCCCGTCTGATATCAAGGAGTACAAAATTCTCTCCATTCCACTAACATCGTTGTGAAGCTGTCATATCTCCTACTTTGACCCTGGCGTCTTGGTGTGTCTCGTCCCTATCCTGAGGCTCGTGGCTCTCCACTCACATCTCCATCCCCGACTTGACTTTGGTGTTTTCTTATTTCGCGTTTGGGTTGGCTCGATGCTATTGCCGAAGCACAGATGACACCTTTAAATTCTCTCGTCCCCTTCGCCAAAAATGTCCCTTCCGAGGCAGTCCCGTGTCCGTCCCTCTGCTTGATCCTGCTCGATTGCCCCCATTCCCATCATCTCAATACCCCGTCCTCATACCGTTTCTGGTTTCCCTTCTTAGCCTGGCCCGTCTCCCATCTCGTTTTCCCCTATCGTCTCCCATGCCACCATCCACTTCACTCTGTTCCCTCCCTCTGCCCCTACGTTTGTCTGTAGTTACCTTCCATGCCCTCGGTCCGTTGGAGATCCTTGAATCATGGTGGCCATGACTTGATGCTCTTAGTTCGTGCTTGTGGTCATTTATTCCGCCTGGTTAAGCCGTCGTGCCCCGTTTTTAGATCCTGACGAGTATAGTGCAGGTGGAATAAGAAATGTTGTTCGTTGTTCCGAAAATTGTAGCCATCCCCAAATTCCAGCCCCATATTCTCTCATCATCGTCGCCTCCGCCCCTCGATTCCTCCCTCCCTTTTCATTTCCGACTCTGACTCCTTCACCACCCCAACGTCCGCGTCGCTCAAATATATCCTCGCGCATCACTCGATTGCATCGATTTGTTCGTGTCGCTGTGTCTGCGTCATCGCCAAACCTGCATCATTTTGTGCAGCGCTCATTTCAGCATTCAACGCTGCTCTTGGATGCCCCACAACCCTGCAACAGGTGCATTTTTTTTCGCCGCATCGTCGGCCGGACCAGGCGTTGTCGTGTCTCCGATCGCTCACCCGTGGTTCGTGAGGCTATTCACATCTGGCTCTCGCTGGCACGCACTGGCACTTGGCACCTCGAGGGGGTGTCTCCACGCAGCTGCGCGCCCTCCCGCACTCTATTTTTTCCCAGCCAGTCACGTTGCTAGTCGCTGCGCGCCACTAGACCGGCCAGTCACCTTTGATCCTTTGATCGATACTTGCAACTCCATTTTGGAGCCACAATCACATCTCGACTCTACACCACAGCTGTCGCATTTCGCATTTCATTTCGATCATTTGTCTTGTCACGAGTCTCTTATGATTCGCGCAGGTACATGGCGATATACACTGGCCGACTCCAAGCCTTGTATTTAATCTTCAGGGTCTCCTCATTTGGCCTTGAGTTCTTCAACTAGCCACCTTGCCTCCATTGTCTGTCTCACATCATTTCGGTACCCGGACTTGGTACACTGCCGCCATTGTTCGACTAAATTTATCTTTATTGAGATCACAGCGACCAATTGTGAAGATCTCGGTGTACACTATACGCATCATTCTCATCCATTGGGTTGCTTCGTGCATCGCGCATCGCGCTCGAACTCAAACCCTAACTTGCACAGGCGCGACTAGAAGTAGCGTAGCCGGTCTGGAATATTTTCGTTCGCACGCCATACAGTAAAGGTCCATTTGCAACTTTAACTGTGTGCGCATTGAATCAAGCGACTCTAAACGGCGAGCAGAGGAGACTCTGCCGCCCGGGTTGCTTCATTGCAGCCATGGACAAGGACCGAGGAGAGATTGTCGTGGGTGACCAGCCTCACGGCCAACGCCCCTTGACTTTTCAGCAATACCAGCAACCCTCTCCCAGTAGTAGCACTACCGGTGGACGCCCTCCGACACAAAAACGTTATGAGTTTATCGACGGCCAGTGGGTGCAGCTCACTGCCGCCGGTTTGCCGCGCAAGAAGCCTGGTAGGAAGCCAGGGTCAACTATCAAGCCAAAAAATCCTGATGCCATGGACCCAAATAAAGCGCGCAAACCTAGAAAGCCTCGTGACCCGGACGCTCCTCCTCTCCAACGTAAACGAAAGATCGCCTCTGCATCGGATGTGGAAGGAGATTCTGATGCATCGAGAACAGCCTCTGCACATCAGCACGTCAGCATACCCTCGCCATCGCAGCAGCAGCAACAGCGCTATGAACCGTCGCCCAAATTGCCTAAGAGAGAAGGCTATCCTGGATCAATGCAGAGCATTCTCAATGCTGACCCGCCATCTATAACATCTCCACCCACCGGCACCGCCGTTCCTGTGCGCAGCAGTGGCCTTAGCTACGATCCGATTCGGGGCAACTATGACCCTGTACGAGAAACCCTTACCTCTCGGATTTCGAATCCATACTCCTCCACCTCCGCGTCGCCACGCGGCCCGACACAAACAGCAGCGAACCGATCGCCTTCAATAGCGAGCATGATTGAGCCGCAGGGCCGTAATGTAACGTCGCCCCAGCAAGCGAACGCGCCGGAGTTGGCTCATGGTCGGCTCCAGGGTGGAGAATCATTGTCATTGCCGCCTTCACCATCATGTAGACCAACATCAAACCTCGGGGCCCGCCAGACTGCTACGGTAGACTTGAGAAAGGACACCTCGATCGCTGCTGCCCAAAAACCGGTAATAAATCAAGCTAACTTCACTACAATATCGAATGGTCCAGTTCGAAGGACATCTCCTAAGCTCAAGGCTACTACTGGCGTATCTACACCACGAACAGATACTTTGGATGATTTCCAGGATAGTGAAGGCCGATCTATCTTGGACTTTGGCAAGGCTCGCCCTGGCGAAGAGTTTCAGGCTCCAACCATTATCGTCAATATTCCAATCAAGGCAGGCGAAACCAACAAATATGTCAATTTTATGCGTTTAGCTGAGGATCGATACGGATGGGATGCGCTTCACCCGCGGTTGGCAGCCAATCGGGATCGGAAAGCACGCATAGCCGCCGCCACAGCATCACTTGAGAAAGCTGAACTTGGCCGCGAGTCTGGAGACGAGATGTCACTAGATCTTTCCGATGGCGAGGCCAGTAACCCCGAAAACGGAGGAGCCAGTGGCCCCGACACGCAATTGAAGCCGAAGAAGAAAAGGAATTTCAAGGAAGACCAATACGATGTCGAAGACGACTTTGTTGATGATTCGGAGCTGCTATGGGAAGCCCAAGCCGCTGCAAGCAGAGATGGTTTCTTTGTTTATTCCGGGCCCCTCGTGCCCGAGGTCGAGAAGCCTGCCATGTATGTGCTGTGTCTAATATGCCACTCCCTTTTCTCGAGTGTCTTGAGCTAACAGAATGCCCAGTCCTCATGAACGGCCCAAACGTGGCCGCGGCAGTCGCGGCGGCCGTGGTAGTCGCGGCTCGACCAGAGGAGGTGCAAGTACAGGTCGCGGTGGAGGTCCTGGATCTCGTGGTGGCTCCATCACGCGAAAGCCTCGCATTACCAAGGCTGAGAGATTACAACGCGAACGCGAAAAGGCGGAACGCGAAAGCATGGTACAAATCGCCTCCAAGACTCATACCAATGGATATGTTCTTCAGCCTCCTTCAACACCGTCTTTTTCAGTCACCGAACTGGGTGCTTAGAGCTTCAGAATTCCTGATGACCGGCATATGGTCTGATCGAGCCACCTGACGATGCCAAGCCAGCTCTGTTATACAGTTTCTGTTTGTTTCTCCTTTGATTTTCTTTTCTTTCTCCATTTAGACTATGTTCTATGCGCAATATGACACATAGGCATCCTGAGGTCACAGGCAACCCCGTCAGCGGCATTGATAATGTCCGAGAGAGAATTGCTTTCCCGCCTGTCGGTTTTGCGTTTTTCATGGGATAATACGTAAGTTTGTTGTGGGTTCAATCATTCGACTAATCATCCTCTGGTGGCTTGAGGTTTTGCATCTAAGAATGGCGAATTGGCTTTCTTGTGTCTGGCGTTAGGGATCGTTCTTAGAACGATTAATTCGGGCCATGTGCTCACTATGACAAGGATTCTGCAGGGATGAATAATGTTGCTTTTGTAAATACATAGTACGAGAAGATACACACATAGACGCTTAAGGGGGACCAGGTCAATATTTTTTTTATTTGTTTTCGGCTCAAAGGGTATAGTTGAATGACGAATGTGACGAAATTGCGAATTCCCAAGTGAAGGGACTACTACGGAGTACGGGGTAGTAGTGTGTTGCGGAGAGCAATTGCAAAGCAGACCGCACATTTCGCTACTGCCGCCATGCTGATAGGACAATCTACATGGCTTCTTGCTTGTTTATGAGAGCTGTACAATTTTTCGTGAATCCTGCCTGCGAACAGCTTCTAAAACCTGGTCCCTCACCCTTTTTTCTTTCTCCTTCTCCAAACGGTGAGGTTGAAGGCTCCTTATGCGATGCTAAATTCAGCGACCTCACCCATTTCGCTCTTTTGCTCAGCGCCAACCTTGTATGTAGCGCGCCATCTCAACTTGACTGATTCCACCTTTAGCGTGTGATTGCCACTGTGCCATATATCAACTTCTTGGGTAATGCCACGGTTTTGCTTGGGGGCAAGATCACGCCCTGTTTGTGGTTTCAGTTGCAACTCGTAGCCCTACATGTTGTTATTGGAGTTAGTAAAGATGTCAGTTTGTTTGTAATGCTGCACGACGAGACTTTTTCCATTCTGGGAGTCGGCTTTTCACGAACCTTGGTAACTGCCAACTGGAAATGCAGTTCGGTGATTGGCTGGGGGGAGTTGTTGGAAAAGGCGAAGGCAATATGAATTGAGCTACTGGTACCGGTAGTACGACGGGCAAGAAAGTCAGTGCGCAAAAGAGAATCGTTTATTGTGCCTTTGTGCTCCTTGGGCTTGGTTGATACCGGTGGGGGTAGCGATGAAGAGAAACTCCACTCATCGTCCTCGCTGGACACGGCTGCTCGTTGAGGCGGGGGAGGCGTTGATGTTGAGGCAGCAGTCAGGGCAGCGAATGGGTCTGTAGCGGCCTGGTAGGCGGGCGGTTTGGGTTGTTGCTGAACTGAAGGCTGTGGGGTGCCTGATTGTGATGTTGCTGGCGACGTAAAAGATGCAAACTGTGAGAATGAGGGAGCTTGGTTGGAAACTCTGCCGCTCGCGCTGTTATCCTGTGTTACGGAAGACAACAAAGCAGGACCAGGAATGCCTGACGCAATCACTGTCAGTTTAAAAAATATCACCATCTTTACGTTGAAACCGGGGCTTATTGTTGCAAAACTTACTCTCATTAGCTCCGAAGCCAAGTGCAATATTACCGCCTTGGCCAAAGTTTCCCGAGCTGCTGCCGATATCTAGACCTAAGAGATCGTTCTCCAGACCACTGGCTTGTGAGCTACCATCTATTTCGGCGCCGTTGCTTCCATTAGTAGCACTAGATGCATCACCGTCAAAATCTATCAGAGACAACTCGTTTGCTGTGTTGCCGGAGCTTGATGAAGGATTGAAGGAGGAAGGAGGTGGAGCACCGGATGCAACTTTGGCTGCCCCTTCCATGTCTCCCTTTTTCATAAGCTTATACCGTTCTACAGTCCGATGAATGCTGTCATTGATTTCAAATAACCGAGCGACAGCCTCATGGTCTTCTGATTCCTCTTCACACATCTTCTGGATCTTGGGCTGTGCACTCTGCAAAGCTGTGGCCAGTTCACTGAACACATCTCCATCTGACATCTTGTCACCCGGTTTGAAGGCCTCGAGCCGCTCTTCAAGTAGACGGGCTTTCGCTTGGATTTTGGATACATCCTCTGCTGCCTTTGCACGGTAGTCAGTTTTGGATCGGGTATCGTAGCCGGCCATGATTTTCATGAGGCGGTTTGCTTCTCGAAGATCTTCGGGTGATCCACGACGAATGAGCTCCTGAAGCTTTGCAGACTGCGCTTCTTTTTCCTCTTCCTCCATCTCTTCAGCAGATTTCAAGTTCTAAGCAAGAATTGATTAGTAGTGTTCGCTTGATTCTCAGTGTCCAAACCTAGGGGATTAAACTCACATCGCTTGGATTCAAGACGGCAGCATCCTCCCGCCGAACCTCAGGAAACATGTAGCCCTTATAGCTCAAGAGACGGTGCATATCCCTGATGAAACCCAAATCTTCCTTGTAGCGACTGGTGTCGCATATCGTAAGACGCCACTCCTCAATAGCCTCGAGAATCTTGGCTTGAACCCTCGTTGGGCGCATAGGTGGCCGTTCCGGAAACCTGCGGACCAACTCATTGAGAAATTCTTTGGTGCTAATCTGTAATTGGAAAGGGTAACCGCAGTTCTTGACGCAGATGTCTAGGAGGCCGAGAGCAAGGAGCGCAACGTTTGGGTTCCGATGATTGATATAGCTGACTATCATGGTGGCTGCTTCGCGAGGAGCCGAGCCTTTCTTATTATTGATCAAATCAGCAATTTCCAAACACAGCGCCAGATTAGGCTCAAAGTTTTCCGGGCTGCAAGCGCCTTGGATAAAGCGCTGGAGCTGCGAAGGGGCATGACCGAACTCGCTCCAGCGGTCTCGAGCGGCCGCCCTCGCTGATGCAGCTTCCATTGTCGCCTGTAGTTGTGATGCTGCCGCAGGGAGTCGGATTCCGCTGGTTGGGATTTGGTGGCGTGTATGAAGACGATGCGGCGAAATTAGAGACAAAGTCGCAGTGTTTGTTGGTTTGCCAAATGTCTGGGCCACCTACTGATGACGATAGGTGAAATTGGAAGTGGCGGGGCGCGGCCGAGTCGGCTGCCTAGACAAATAGCTGTTCCCGGACTATTTGGAGCAAGCAAAAACAGCAGCAAAGGATGGGACGAGTTGGTCAGCCAGTTAAGAGTCCTTCATGGCTGCTGGAATAAGTTGATGAGAATAGCCTAGACGGCACGCACTTGAGATCCAAAATAGTGCGTGCTAGGCACTGGGGGACGAGCCAAGTCAAAGAGGGGATAAGTAACAGATAATGATGGGATGGGATGGGATGGTTGGTGGTGGAGAATGTTCCATTTCATGCTGTCAACTGGTGTCTTGCCTTGTCGGAGTACGGGGCTGTAGGCACCGAGTGGCAGAGGCGCCTAAAACATTTATGTACTACGGTACGGTACCGCGCAGTATTACAGCACATGGCTACCCAACCTAGGCAGCTAACTAACTAACTAGCGACAACTCTGGCTCGCTCCATGAGCCACCCCGCCCCCACCACTTGTTTTTCTCTCGCCTCTCCCTCGAAGCAACTCTCCATGGGCAAATTTATCTTTTTGTCTCGTATGACGACGTGCAGCCTCACAATCGCCTGCCAATTGCACCCACTACGCCTGATAGATCAACCGAGCAGATGGTTCGACACAAAAAGGACTTTGCCGCCAGAGGCAAGAAAGGCGGCGGCGGCGGCGGTCAAGGTGGCTCCAGACAACCCCGCCATGACGACGGCGATGACCGTGGCCAGACTGTGCGACCGGCCTTCAAGGCAGCATGCTGGGATCTGGGACATTGCGACCCAAAGCGTTGTTCGGGGAAGAAGCTGATGAGGCTGGGGCTCATGCGTGATCTTCATATGGGCCAAAGACACAACGGAGTCATCATCACCCCAAACGGCCGTCAAGTCGTTTCCCCCGCCGACCGAGACTTGATGGACCAGTACGGTGCGGCCGTTGTCGAGTGCTCGTGGGCGCGAACAAACGAAGTCCAGTGGAACAAAGTTGGAGGCAAATGCGAAAGGTTACTACCATATCTTGTCGCCGCCAACACAGTTAACTACGGCAAACCCTGGCGTCTAAACTGCGTTGAGGCTCTGGCAGCGGCATTTTATATCTGTGGGCATCCAGACTGGGCAGAGCAGGTTCTGAGTCCCTTTTCTTACGGTCAGCCGTTCCTAGAAATCAACGCCAGTATTCTGAAGCGATATGCTGCTTGTGAGGATGCGGCAGACGTCAAGAAAACGGAGAACGAGTGGATGGCGAGGCTAGAGCGCGAATATGCAGAAAGCAGAGAACAAGGCAGTGACGATATGTGGGCAACCGGTAATACCAATCGCAGAGTAAGTCCTCTCTCAGACGATGACGATGATGCCGACGAAGACGAGGACGAAGGCGACAGCGACGCGGGGTCAGACGGCGAAGGCAGTGTAGACGGCATATATTTGGGCAAACGCCATTTGGGCCCCAAGCCGGGCGAGATCCTAAAACACATGGAAGGGAAAGAGTCGAAGCGGGATAAAGACCCGTTCGACATCACCGACGATAGTGACGAGGATGCTGCCATGGAAGAAATTCGGCGCAAAGTTCTTGCTTCGAAAACATTTTCTAATCCAGTCCCTGAGACGGAACATAAGGAAAAGCTCGTTACTATACCCCGACCTCAACGCCAGCAATATCAAGTAGATCTCCATGTACAACCCGATTCGGACAATGAGAGAAGCACCGGTGATAACAGCGACGGTGACACTGATGCCGCTGATGCCGCTGATGATGATGAATTTGATAATATTTTGGACGCTACACCCATCACGGATAAGATTGGTTTGGCAAAGCTGGAAAAGGAGCGAAGACAAGCTACAACGACTACGAAGAGTTTCTCGTCAAATGCTGTTTCAGCACCTGGTAGATGGTAGCTTAGCCTTGGTCAATGTTGGAACGTATTACAATGACGCTCAAGCAAGAACTGTTCGTTGAACTATCTGCAAACAAAACAAACCGACACTCTTACGGTTTGACGTCGCGAATTGCATCTTGACATGATTTGTGTGCATGTCCTTATATAGTCTCGTCAGAAGTAATCTACCACGTTGCATCTATTCGCTCAGGCCTTATACCTCCCTTATTGACTACTGTACATGTCCAGGACTTATGCCCCCATGTTGTTACAATGAAGTCCCCAAGCTGACCTCTAGTTTCCTTCTAATGCCGAAATGTCTTTTATGTACCACTCGCCCTTTCTTAGAGTGTTCGCTTTTCCTTGACTTCCTCATACGTTTGGATCTGATCGTCAACTTGAAAGTCTTCGAAGCCTTCCAAGCCGATGCCACATTCGGTGCCCTTGCCCATCTCCATGACATCTTTCTTGACATGCTTGAGCGTGTCCAATTTGCCTGTTAAGAACATGTGATTAGTTCACAGTGAAGAAATAAATGAAGAAAACAAAACTAGAGTGCAACTTGGGTCGTGTCAAGTAAGTATATGGAAAGTCACTCACCATCAAAAATAACCTTGCCCTTCCGCAGCACCTTAACGAGTGAAGATTTCTTGATAGAGCCGTTTCGAACCTTACACCCCGCTATGTTCTTTACAACCCTTTTCTTGACGTTGATAGGGAATAGCTGCAAAATATCCGCTTCTCCACTTACGCGAGTTGTGGTATTCATTGGAAGGAGCTCTGATAAGGCCGCCTTGGCATCATCCACAACATGGTAGATTACCCGATGTTCGATAATTTTGACTTTGGCGTCCTCGGCCCGTTGTTTTATGTGTGGCAGAACGGGAATGTTGAAGTTGATAATAATGCTGCTGGAGGCTGCAGCGTGATCAATGTCGTATTCTGATATTTGGCCTGCCGCCGAACGGAGGATCTTGGGTCGTATCTCATGATTGCCTAATTCTAGAATGCTTCCGCAGACGGCTTCTACTGAGCCCACAACATCAGCCTTCACAGTGAAATTCTGATATAATATGCCGGGCTCAGTTGGGACGTTCTGCTCTTGATCAGGTGTGCTTGCTTCTGTGGCAGCCTCGGCGGCGGCTTTCTCTCTGTGTCGCTGTTCTTGCTCTGCCAGCTGCACGGAGCTTTCCTCGCGCTCGGCCATTTCCATTCGATATTCAACGGCGGTCTTGGCTTTGCCTTCATCGGGTGCTTGTAGGACCTGTTCTCCTGCGTCCGGCAACTCTCGCCAGCCCAAGATCTCTACAGGAGTACCTGGAGGTGCCTCAGAGAGTTCGATGCCGGCTTCGTTTCGTAAAACTCGAATCCTTGCCCATGTCTTGCCAGCAATAATCAAATCTCCAGGACGGAGGGTTCCTCTCTTGACAAGGACAGTCGCAACTTTGCCATTCTGTTTCACTCTGGATTCGAGAATCCAGCCTTCGGCCATACCATTATACTCAGCTCGAACATCAAGAATTTCTGAAAGTGTAATAATATTCTCTTCTAGATCAGCCATGCCCTGACCTGTCTTGCCACTGACGCACACAACCTGCACGTCGCCGCCAAAATCCTCAATTTCGACGCCGTGTCGCGCAAGATCGGCCTTGACTTGGTCGACTCGAGCGTCTTCTTTATCAATCTTGTTGATAGCCACAATGATGGGCACCTTGGCCGACGTGGCATGTTTAATCGCTTCAACAGTCTGGGGCATGACGCTGTCGTCTGCCGCAACCACTAGCACCACAATATCCGTGACGTTGGCACCACGCTGACGCATGGAGAGAAAAGCTGCGTGACCCGGTGTATCCAAAAATGTGATGTGTTTGCCAGCGGACATTTTGACGACGAAGGCACCAATGTGTTGTGTAATTCCACCGTGCTCCTGAGCAGCAACGGATGACTTGCGAAGCCAATCTAACAGTGTTGTCTTCCCATGATCGACATGGCCCATAATGGTGACCACAGGAGGGCGACTAGGAAGCGAAGAAACGTTCTCAGGGATGGGTTGAGACTTCAGATCTCGCTGTGAGCCAGTGTCTACGGTGGGCTCGAAGCCATACTCCATGGAAATTAGGGCAGCAGTTTCGCCAGTCATGATTGTATCGGGGGTCACATTCTCAAACCCCATATCCTCCATATCGACCAAGAACTGTTCCGGTCGTTTCTTAAGAGATTGGGCCAGGTTTGAGACGTTGATGTACTCCGGCAGAAAGATCGGGATAGCTGGTTGGACCTGCTGAAGCTCTTCCTCTACGCGGGCTTCCCTCTCCGCCTTTCGACGCTGCTTTTGCTCCCATCGATGGATCGATTCATCATCCCAATTTCCTTCATCCTCCATTCGACGTCCTCTTCCCATCTTCTTCGACTTCTTGTACCGTCGATCATCGATCCTTGACTCCTCCTCAATTTCGAACCGGGATTTTCTTCGCTCATTTTGCCGATCTCCTTCTTTGCAGTCCTTGGAAGACTGTTGTGGAGTTTTATCTTTATGTCTTCCTCCGTTGAGGTCTGCCACCCGCGTATCCAATTCTCCCCAAAAGTCTTGTACTTGCACAACTGCATTGGAAATTGAACCTTTTGAGGCAGGTGTGTGCTCGACACTTGAAACCATTGGTTTTTGCTGTAACTTGGACTTGGGCCTTTTTGGTCTTGTGATTTCCGACCATAAAGTGAATTCACTGCCGTGTTTGTGACTATGACTATGACCATGACCCTGGACCTGACTGTGGGCCGGGACCTGAGATTTTCGATGTCTAAATGTACCCCATCCCACCTGTTTGGGAGCGCCGCCAGGTGGATGTTTCAAGGATTCGTTGGTATTTTGTTTACGATGACCCGAGCGAGTTTTCCTCGGAGCTGGCTGCGATGATGTCGAGGTACTCGTGGCTACTTGGCCAAACCTACTTATGTTTGCATTGTGTTGTGTTTTTGGGCCGCCAGCAGGCCATGACTCGTGAATCTGAGGGCTCTGAGGATTCCTCATGGTTTTGAATACATCGGCTAAGACAGTGCTTGATTTTTTGACTTGCGCTTCGTGGTTGTTGCTAGATCGGTTCTTAATTCCAAGCTGCGCGACACGGGTACCGCCATCACTAATCGTTTGATTTGTTACATTTCGGGACTTAGCGGACGTCGGTTCGCTGCTCGTGGTGCGATTCCTCGCCGCTCGTTCATGAGGCAACAAGCCATCGTTCGCAGGGTTTTCTGTGCCTCGCGCCTTCTTGACAGACGCGAAAGACCCCCAGGGCCTGCTGGTCGCGCTGGTGACCCTGGCGAAGCTCCCAGGAAAGTTTCTATTCAGAGAAGCGTCGCCGCTTCCATTGGAATCATGTAATTTTGGAGTCAAGCAAATAGAACGAGTAGCCCATGCCTGGTATCGAGTTGAAGCGTTGATCAACGACAGAGGGACTCGGCAAGATGTACACACAAATGGATGGCCGTGACCCTATCAAATAATATATCAGGCATTGTAAAAGGGAGATTGATTTGCGAACTAAAAGGGATACGTACCGTCCAGGCACGAGCTCTAATCATTGCCGTGGTATACACTGCCGAAACATTCACTTTGCGTAAAGCTGCAACGGAGCCGCAAGAGACTCAATCAAGCTGGGCAGTTTAATGTGGAGCTATACTTTTTTGGACGGCTGAGGGAAAGGGAGCTTCGGGACGGGGATTGTCCGTCACTCTGATATGGCCAGAAATACCAAATGTTTTAACAATCGGGTGAGAGTTCGATGCCAGCCGTCATATAAAGTGGAAATGGGAAGTTTTTTTTTTTAGTTTTTTTTTTAAAGTTGGCAACCCTACAATATATATCGACTATGAATTTCTTGAATAAAATTCGTCGTTCAGCTGCTCGTGTTGTGAGCTCCCTCCGTCTATTGCTATTGCGGGCGCGTGCCTTCCCATATTTGACAACGTGGGGGCTATTTTAAGGAGTAGAGTGACGGGGTTCTCTGGACTGGTCATTTTTACTTGCCAGCTCAACAGCTAGATTTACTCGCCAGCGTTCATACGCGAGGACAATTCGCAGAGCACGAGACACACTGCGCTGCCGGAGCCCAAAACCATGGCGCCTACGAAAAGATCTGGAAAGTCAAAGGCCGTCAAGTCTGGTAACGTCGGCGCCTACGGATCGCTGCCGCCTCCTTTCAAGCATCCACCTGACGTTCTCAAGCCGTTTATCGACGGTCTATCAGAGAAACATGTTTATATCACGCATATCGACTCCAAAGCCGCCTCTTTCAAACGTAAAATCTTTATGGTCCCCGTTGCAATGAACGTTGCTGTATCTTTGCTCTTCGCATGGCGCATGTATTCCATTGTGCCATGGTACTGGGCGATTGTGCAGTCTGGATTTGGCGCGAAGAATGAGGCCACCTTTCCTGTTGAAAATTCTACGTGGCAGGATTTCGCTTGGGAAGTGCTAAGACGCGGTATAACCATGTTTATTGACTTTCTTCTGTTCGTTTTTGTCTGGCCTTGGCCCGTGGAATTCGCCGCTGGGCAAGCCCACGGTAATCCTATGCTATGGAGGCGCAAGGTTGGTTTCCGGGAAAAGGAGATTTACGTTCGACGCAGTCGCGACTGGGACCGTGTTTTGGATAACATTTTCAAAGACGAAGATTACAAGAAAATTCTGACTGCTCATATCAATTCAGCCACGTCGCCGCTGCTACAGGAGCAAAAGACTGGCTACTTGCTGATGAATGGTCAATGGGATCTCGATTGGGCCTCAATGGTTCACGCACACGAGCTGGTCGATCGAAAATTTGCAGCTCTTGAGGCGTTCAAGAGCGTCGTCTTGGTTTACCACAAAGACTTTGGATGGATGTGCTACGACTTAAAAACTAGCATTGCTGCTGATGGAGACGGCAAAAGAAGGCAGGTTTTTGCTTTCAGAAATGCTCTCACCGCAATGGACAAGGAGGATCTGTTTTATCGATGGGTCGAGATGGTTCAATTTGACGCCACCCAGCCAGGAGGGTTTGGCCCAGAGCAACAAGCCACAACAGCAAATAAGATTCGAGAGATGTTCCAAGAGGCGGGCATTAATTTTGACGATTTGTGGAAACAAGCTGTTGGAGAAGCGATGCTCTGATTGATATGCGCATTTCTCTCGGGCCTGGAGTGTACAGTACCAATTGCAATGAGGTGTTATTTCAAATAGGGATCTGGTTGCCAGGAAGGTATTATAGAGGTAGGCTTGGGCCAGCTAAAAAATACTATATGACTAACTATGGAAATAATGAAAGACCTGCAAGATGAACAATGGATTGGGGCCGGCAGAACCTGTGGGCCTCATAACAATGGACCATTGTTTATTGCAAGAGTATGGCTTGTACATACGGACTAAGATTTGTAGAACTGAACCAGTTTATGCCTTTACAAGCATTCCATAACGAAGAAAACGCGGACAAGTCCGCTTGCCTTTGTCCAGTAGTTTTCCCAGTGTTATTGTCGTATAGATTCAGTGTCTATAGACTTGCATCCATGGCTAGTGCAAGCTTGGTATTTGGGGAGGACAATTATTGCAATTGACCATATGGAACACTTCGATACCCATGCTTTTCCTTCACCTGCGTGCTTGCATCGCCTGCGTCGCCTGAATGAATCCCGTAGGAGACGGTATTCCTAACTAGAAAGCCAAATTTCCGTGTACCGTTGAGACTGAGCAATTGGACGTAGCGCGACACCAACAAAGCTTGGGCTGCGCCCCTGATCAATGATGATATTTGCTTTCTGTGGTCCCCGTATCCGTATATCCAGGTACCTTGTCAGCTTATTTCTGCCCCCCACCAGGACAAGGCCACGCCTGCTACAGGACTTTGGCGCTTCAGCAGCGCAGTGCTCAGAGCTTATCAGTAGTTACCAAGGGAGTGTTCCGGCTGGGCGGTCCAGTTGGTCCGACCTCGTTGACGTGGCGCCAATTCGGTCGGACCAACAGACCAGGGCCAGACGTTTTGCAGACGAAGCCTCCAAACTCTTGAATCGGGACACGAGTGGACCTTGCAACAGGATTTACCATCATCATCTCAAGACTCGCTTTTCACCCAAGGTCTTCTTCCTCATCTTGTGCCCTCTGAATTGTCATTGATTGATCGCTCCAGGACTTATCTCCCAGCTAAACCGCCGTTGGCCCCTCGCCTCTGTCGCGTCCCACCCCCTTTCCGCTTCCGCTGTCTCTGCGACCGCTTTCTCCAATTCTCGGGCATCTACCCACTTCGAGCAGTCTCTCCTCAGCCGAATCTTGCGACGAGCGGCGCATTTATTTGTCGCCGCCGATCCGTATTCTCTGCGACCCTGAAGCTCTTGTCTTTCTGCTATTAGTTGAAATGTCTTCGTCAGGCTTGACACGGCGCCGTGGCGCCGGCGGAGGCGGCTTGGGTAACACCGAAGGCGAAGGCAGCAATGCTGCTTCTAGAACCAATTCCTCCAACAACATCAAGGACACCGGTCCCGAGACGAGCTACGAGAATAGCGAAAATGGCCACAAGATTGCCTTTGACCCAAGAGATATCAGCGAAAGTGCTGAGCGAAGCAAGCAACCGAAGCTCACCATGATGGAGGAGGTCCTACTCCTTGGGCTGAAAGACAAGCAGGTGAGGACGCAGAACTGATGCTTTGCTGCATAATGCTACGAACTCTTTAGCTTTTCTAGGACTTACAACTAGCCATTGAGGGCAACTAAATAGACGCATGGACTGACATGTGATGTGAAACTAGGGTTATCTCTCTTTCTGGAATGACAACATCTCGTATGCACTTCGAGGGTGCATCGTCCTCGAGCTTGCCTTTCGCGGCCGTATCAGCATGGAGAAAGATCCTTCAAGACGACGATTCTCCCCGGCTGACCGAAACATCGAAGTTGTAGACGATACCCTCACTGGTGAGGTTCTGCTTGACGAAGCCCTAAAAATGATGAAACAGAGCGAAAAGATGAGCGTCAGTTCGTGGATTGACCTGATGAGCGGTTAGTTAAGAGATCCTTACCTCACATGGATAAATGCCCCCCGGCTGACTTTTGAACTGCGTGAAGGCGAAACGTGGAATCTGATGAAGATCGGTTATCAGCTAAAGCAAGTCCGTGAGCGCCTTGCCAAGGGTCTTGTAGACAAAGGCATCCTTCGTACAGAAAAACGAAACTTCTTGCTTTTTGACATGGCTACACACCCCGTTGCCGATGGTGGAGCCAAGGAAGAGCTTCGTCGCCGCGTTCGCAACGTCCTCACTCAACGAACAGTAGTCTTGGGGGGCAACCAATTTCTGCCCGAAAACCTCGAATTCCGATATCTGCGCACCATCTGTATGGTCTGTGCTGCATACGCTGCCAATGTACTAGAGAATGCTCTATCGACGCTTGGTCACGAGGCAAGAGAGAGAGCGTTTGCTCAGACGGACGAGCTGTTGGCTGACTACAGCCAATTCCCATTTGGAAAGAAAGCTACTAGCAACGGCATAGGAGCCAACCTGCCACAGGTTGTTTCTGAAGTATGTGCACCATGCCTAGCCACATCGATAACGGCAATGTCATTGTCGTTGGTTCAATGAGGATTTATCGTGCTAATTGGATGATGACCTTTAGGAAATCGGAAAGGCCAAGGACAAGGAGCTTCAGCTGGAAGTTGTTGCAGCCTGTCTGAGCGTCTTCACCAGACTCGACTCCCTCCTATAATTCTCCTTACCACACCCTTACGGGTGCGCATTGTGATGACGCCACTGCAAAACAACAACAACCTCTGCCTTATCAGAGCGGCGCTGCTGCTCATCACAGCAGTTGAACCCACAATCCATCATGGCTGGTTCATATAGACCCCTGAAGGAGAAGCTCTTCCTTCTTTCCGCTACATGTCACTTATTCCAACGAACACGCCTACAACGCTCGCGCCCAATACCAACCATGTTGACCTGAGATCCCGTCTGATGACCCTGCCCTCGTATGGGGGCCAATGTGTATTCTTGGGTGGAGGGGGGCGGAGTGAAAAGGGACGAGCATATAGGGATGCAGAGGGTAGCGTATGGAAATTGTAGTGCCAAAAGGGGGAAGGAGAGGGAAAGAATATATGAAAATGAAACTTCTTCTCGGTGGACTGTTTTAATTATATGCCAAATTTTACTTCTGCTCCGTTTTCCCCCACTTCTCTTGTTGTTGAATGCTATTAGGGGACCTTCATTTTGCCGTGGCGGCAATGATGTAACAAATTTACAAAGAAGATATGATGTTTCAAGGAAGGCATTTGCATTATACTTTATATGCTTGTACGTGCGTTGTACTGATGAGCGATAAGTTGGGTGTGTTGTGATGAGATGGCCAGAACAAACTTTGGCACCCACGTGTCACGGTAACGGCGGGCTTATTAACCAGAGTAGATTGCTACTTTATCAGGACAAATCATTTCATATTGAAACTGAGTGCAGTAGCAAGGAAATTGAACAACTGCATGCACATCCGCTGCCGTGCTTCATTATCTAGGTATATAGACTGCAACTCCTTCTGGCCGCCTCCAATCCCCGACTGCATAGATCTTCCCTCTCGTCCATCTTTCTAGTTCCATAAGTGATGGTCACATATTGCATAGCATAGGAAATGGCCTTTTTTGAGAAACCTAGGGCACACATTTGCTGTACCCAACGCCAACGCCGAGAATGGTTTGCAGAGACATCATCTTGACTGAATGCAAGGGCGGCAACATGATTGCCAGATACAATGCAAGTGAGGCCGACAAATATGGTCCTTGATGAGGAAAATACCCAACAATAAAAAGAGGTAAGAGATAGCCAGCACTTTTCACTCAGGAGTTCACTTTCGACCACCACCAACTCCAATGCTGCCTTCAAAACCTGGACGTCCAGCTTTCTTTTTCTTGGCACCGCCCTTTTTCTTTCCAGCCTTGCCGAGAGCTTTGTCCTCTCTGCGCTTTTTGAGGTTCTCTTCTCGCTTCTTTTGCCTTTCCTTTTGTGCATGCTGTACGCCTCTCGCTCGTTCGCTCCACTCTTTCTTGCTCTTCCTCTCGGCTGCTTCTTTGCGGTTTTTAGCCTTTTTCAGGCGAGCTTCACTGTCATGGATCTTTTCACCCTCAACTCTTCGTCTGGCTGTTAACCATGCCTCCTTCTCCATAACTTCGGCGCGCTTTTCGGGCTCCATCTCCTGGAATCTCTTGTTTTGATTCTGAACTTTCAGTAAAGCTGTCTTGACGTCGGAAGGCCCTTTTTTTTTGCCATGATTGAGCACGTAACTTAGGTCGTGAGACATTTGTGAGCCATCTCCGAAGGCTACTCGGCCAAAGGAAAATTTGCCGGCGGGGTCATCAAGTTCAATGGCAGGACTCATAACACCGGGAGAGTTTAAAGCTAATGCCTCTTCCCGTAATCTCGCTGCCTCCTGCCTGGCTTGTTTCCGCTCCTCCTTCTTGCGTTCTGCTCTCTGAGCTTGCTTCGTTCGTCTCTCTTCGAGAAGTTCTTGTCGATTCCGGGGCCGCAGTGCTTTTCTGGCAGCCCGTAAAGCTTCGATTCTGGCAGCAACGCGGGCTCGCACAGCTGAACTATCAGCAGGAATCTTTATGTGTTTTGGCTTCTCTGAAGGAGGAACCGTGGACGAAACTGATGTGGTCGTACTGGCTTGCTCGACTGAAGCATCATTATGTGGCACCGATGATTCGTTCGTATCAAAGGTCGGTGAATGTACTTCAGAGTCGGATGCTGACGTGACATTTGCGGCATCCTCTTTGGTTTGGGCTGAAAGGTCATGTGATGATATTCCTCTGTTTGCTTCGAATTTCTCTTGCTCATCGGCTTTGTGGGTGACGATATCTTCATTATTCTCCTCCTTTGCAGCATCATGCGGTGTCACTCGCTTCTTGCCCTTACCCTCAGATTTCTTTTCAACTTTCTTTTCCCTCTTAGCCTCTATCTTTGCCCCTTTCTTGGACAGCTTGGGCTTCTCCTCGACTGGTTTGGGGCCAAGACTTTGCTCATCATCGTTTCTCATCAGTTTTTGCTTTTTGTTGCTCTGATCTGTTTTCTTTTTCAGCCCGTCACCGGGCTTCTCTGGCTCCACTCCTTCGAAGGCCTCATATGCATCGCTGTCGTCTCCATTATCCTGTTTGTCAGCATCCTCTTGTTTCTCCAATTCTTTCAATTTCCGTTTGTTTCTGGCTCGCTCGTCCATGGCCTCCTTTGCTGTTTGATTCAGCACGCTGTCCGGGTCAAGCTTCCCCCTTCGAGCAGCAGCGGCTTCCTGTTTTGTCTGTTTCTTTTTGTTCCATTGGTCCTAAAAAAAGATGCCCTTGGTCAGATCAACTGTCCTAGATGTATAATTTCGCTATGAAACGTATTGGATAGACGACGGTCATGATTGAAGCGCATGGTTAGGACATTCGGCTAGCACGCTTGTCGCAGAGCATCGACAATGAATATTGGGTTGAACATACGCTGGTATCTTCCGCATAGTACATTTTTGCAGGAATCAGACTTAGAAGGCCATTAAAGGCTTTTGAATGATCGCGCAAACGATCCTATCGGCGTTGGTCAGTCTCATAGTCCCGATTTCTATCTTCTTTCTGGCGGTAGCGGGGCACAGGGAAGGCAGTGGGAAACAAACCTTCAGCGTCGATTCAGCCATTGCTATCAGCAGTCCTAACTCGGGTGGACTTCAGCACGAAGTTGATGCACAGTATACTTCGTGAACAATCGTTTCAGGCGTAGAAACGGAGGTTTAGGCAGAGCTCAGTTCCTTGGATTCGCGACGAAGAAGCTCGTTTGAGGAAGAGGCGGATGCAGATGGGTATGGTCGGCTGTGAAGGCGGTCGACCACTTTTTTTGTGGCTCTTGTTTTTTTTCTGCTCTCCACTCAAGGCCTGCTGCACCAGACACGGGCAATGGCTAGTCTTTTTGGCCACTCAGCGGTTAATGTGGAGAAACTGTCGAAATACCAACGGCAAAACTTGGCTCATTGGTTCTGTGAGGGTACTTGGACACATCAAGCATATCTCATCAGTGTTCTTAGCTATATATCCTGACAGCTTACCGTCCTGTACCTACTCTTTGGATCAACCTGTGTCAAGGATTTGAAAGCGGAGGCACAAAGTCCCATCCATGAATTTGCTAAGTGTGCCATCTGAGCGCAAAACAGCCTTCCAGATTCAACATCCATCGGAACCAATACACTCAAGTGTACCATGCTCTTGTTTGCAGGATTGATTTGCCGACAAAGCGGCAGTATTCTTTACCGACAGGCGCATGTTTAAGAATCAATGCTAAATCACAAGTCGTGGTTCCAAAATCTACAGCTTCGCCAGCTTGTTGCTCCCAAGTTAACAATCATCACTGCACGGCAGGGTTTAATACCTGGGTAACGTGTGTGGACTGTACCGAACTAACCATCCCTTGTAGGATTACGTCCAAGCCAAGTTGCGAAAACTAGGAACCGACAACAAAAATGCGCAACTTTCAATTTCTTGCAATTTTCCAAGTTTGGAATGTAATATGTGACAGGTTGTAGTCTTTTGACCCAGTCGGTAAACAGAGCCAGCCATGCACGGACAAGTGCTGCCACTGCTGCTATGACAGCCTCATCATCAATGTCACTTCTTCTTGCTGGACTTCTTGGGACCGGCTGCAGCCTCACGCTTCTTAGCCTCCTTCGCTTCAATTTCCGCTTTACGAATCTTTTCTTGCTCATCTCTCTCTTCCTTCTCGGCCTATAGAGTGACAGGTCAACAACCGCAAATGAACCAACGCCAATGACTGTAGCAAATAAAAGTAGAAGTGTTTTTGTTTTGTCTATTCTTACCTGTCTTCGTGCTGCATCGGCAGCGCGCTGTTCCCGAATGAGCTTGAGACGGGCAAGATCAGCCTTGGCTTGATCTGTCTTGCCTTCGGCCTGCAATTTGTTGTATTTTTCTTTGGCGGCCGCAGCCGCCAGAGCTTCCCGTTCTTTACGGTTGCCAGGTGCGTCCATGTTCTGTACACCTTCAGCAATCTCGTCAACGTCTTCATTGCCCTTGGCTTGTTTGCGAGCTGCCTTCGAATGGTTCGGGTTGGCGGGCATGCCATCGTCGCTCTCTTCCCCATCACTGGAGGGCAAATCTCCTACTTCGACAGTGCGAGACTTTTGTTTGGCAATAGCAGCCTCTTTACGGGCCTTTTTCAGAGCCTTACGGTCGTCTCGATTCTCAGCCTCAGCTGCAGGTTTTGAGGGGCCACCATCTTCGCTGCTGTCTTCATCAGACTCCTCCTCAGAGTCTTCATCTTCTTCTTCGGACCGCTCGTCTTTGGTGTCGGCCCACATGCTTATCTGATTGCCATCGGCGTCGACGGGCTGCAGCGAGCGGGAGAACTTTTTGCCACCTATTTGTTCGCGAGCAACTTATTAGCCAATGTTCCGCATCAATAGGAGTCTAGTGTCTGATATTGGGGTCTGGGTCCGTCTTTATATCATTTGAATAACTCACCACCTCTCGATGGTTTGTTAAATTTTCCAGCACGTCCACGGTTACCAGTTACTGGACCACCCGCCATAATGAGTAAAAGTGGCAAATGGATGAAGAAAAAGAAGAAGGGTCAGAATATGAGGCAAATGAAGCCTTGGAAACAAGCGAAGTGCGTGATGCTTAAAAGGTTGTTAGAGCCAAACGGTGGGCAGTAGTAAGCCTGGAAAGTTGATTGCACAATGGGCGGCAAAGGTTCTGGTAGAAATGTTCATACACAATGTGGCGACCGAGGCGGGGTAGCGGGGTAGTTCGTTGGCATGTATGTGGTTGATGGGCAGATATCACAAGGAAAGAAAAGCCGAGCGACGTGTGAATTGGTCTTGTAAAGATGCCTGATCAGCAACCGGAGAAGCATGAAGCTGGCATTTTATGTGAATATTTCGCGACTAAATATTACCGAGGAATCGACACCGTTGTATCAAATGATCAATTAAATCCAATTGTCATCAATGTGTGACTCAAGACCCAAAACTGACGGCCAGACCGCTTTGCCCGATGCGCACACGACACAACAGCAGTGTCAGCCAGGCCTGGTCGCTTTAGCAATTGCTCACTCACTACGACTCACGCGGTCGACGACATGCAGCTACCGACTTTTGTCTTCGTCTTATATGCGGGATTTCCTGTTCACAGCTTGGGTTGGCCTCGGGCCAAGTCTGTAGATCTATGTGGCTTGTTGGGCATCTACACACATATTCATACCAACAACAGACGCACAACTTATCACACAACTTCTCCAGAGACCAGTGGTTCGACGCTCAAGTGTGAAATTGGCACCCAGGACTCCGTTCAGTATTACAAGAGAGGCGTAGCGGGAGCATCCGCCCACTAAAAAGTGGCATCGACACCCTGAAATCCGCAGACTTTGGAGACTCCGACCAGTAGTTAAGAGAAGCACTAATACCAAAGAGGAGTCATCTTGGCCAGACGGGCCTCGCTCGTCTCGGCCAGGGCTAATCTTTCTTCCTGCCCCACTCTCGGCTGTGGTCATCCATATTTTCCGCCTGCCGCTGTCGCAACTTTCGACTGTTTTCCTTTCCTTCTTCTTCAAACTACTAGAAAAAACTAATCCTTCATATTCACTCTGGCGTTCACTCACTTCAATGGATGTGACCGGAGGGGAAACTGGAGGAAAGATGGGATTCCAACCGTCGATCTTACCATTTGTTCTGCATGCATTTCGGTGCTCGTGGCTCAGATAAAAATTTTCACCGGCGGCACAAACATCTTGTCATGTAGCGCGACTTGACCCCATTTTCCACTTCTTTGAAGACGACTAAATTCGCCTCGCGTTCAACAATGCACCTCATTTTGACAAGCTTTTGATTGAGGGTGGCTATGTGTTTGGTGAGACTAAAGGCTCGTAGAATGGTCGTAATATTCGTGGTTCGGATACTTCAACAATGCTGCCCGTTCACATCGGAATTGTCAGGATCCACTCTTCTCAATATCGAGAATCTGAGGCCCAGCCAAAACTCCAAGTTGACTCATTCAATGATTCGACCTCCCACATATGGGTGGCCAGAATAATGAGTCACTTTTGTATGCGCGGAGTCACATATTCAATTATAGGGTCATGCATGTGCAAGGAAGCCTTATTTCATGTACTTCGGCTCCGATGTGTATCACTTTCATAACGGCGCAGACATTCGCCATACACTAGTTCCAACTCTTCCCTCCAGGTATGATACCTCATGCTTTGAGCACATTGGAATAGAACTACTAAGGTCAGTATCGAACCTTGTCATATCTTTGAGAAACTTCCTGCTATTCTATGTGGTTTCTTCGTCTCTTTGAATCACAACATTTACAGACAGCTGTTTTCGTGCCAATGTGCGTTGCACCATTGAACGCTGCTAGGATAAACAAATTTAAATGTCAATGTATCTACTCCGTACATAGTAAATCATTTAGTCTGGCCAAGAAAGCTGACACATAATAGCATCCATTAGGAGGCCAATACTGACAAGAGAATGTCGATTGAGTTGCAGACATAACCTTCCGCGCATGCCCAGTCTTGGAAGCTATCGAAGTTATCTCCCAGATACGGCGTAGCCCCCATACGCCCTGAGAAGCTGCTCTTGAATGACTTGTTGCTGCCTTGGACAGCATTGCAAAATATACCTATCTTTTTGTTTGTAAAAAGATCTATCGTCGTTGCTGTACAGGGTCAGCGACACGCATGGCATGTTGGTCGGAAAAGCCCGTTATGATTGGTATTGTTGGAGTGCGATACTCGATATCCATATCATGGAAAATCACATCTCGATCCTCGCGTTTCGCTCCACGAGATGGTCTTCTCGCGTTGACGACACGTCTCAATGCCTCCGAAAGTGAGCGACGAGAGGGCTTGGCTGGTTTTTTGGGCTAGTAAACTGTCTCGTTGGGATAGATGACAACAGTTCTGCGTCTGGCCTTTGGGGCGTCTCGGTTGATTCTCTGACGACAGCCACGGCGTCGCTGGATGTTGACAGTTGAGTCGGCAAGCCTATCCAGACTATCCAGCATATCCAGCCTATCTCGGATGCGTGTGGGAGACGACTGCCCGTGCATTTCATGATCAGCCCAGTAAACCCTTACATTGTGGCGGTTCGATAAATGAAAGCCACATCGAGCCATTCTAGCGGCTTGCCGAAGGATTCTTTTCCCGATATTACGACAACGGGAGGAACGAGTTCCTAGCTCTGAATTCGATGAGCCATTGCTGCCAGACAACTGCCTTGAGTCAGAACACTGTGTGTCTATTGGTATGTTTCTTCGTTCTGTTCGCGGGGCACTCGCGCTGCTATTAGGAGACAGTGGTCTCTGAAAGAGTACTCTCAGGCCGCGAGACATTCCGGCAAGCTGTTTAATATTGATAACCCTTGATCCTCTGCAGTCTACCTGCCAGAGCTCTGCGTCTGGGATGTCGATACGAAATTCCGTCTGCTAAGTGGCGGGCTGGACCGGTTTCCATCAGTTGTACGAGGACCAAGAAAGTGAAACAAGTGAGAAACAAAACATGCTGAGATCTAAGAAATGGTTTATAGTAGACGACAATTTGCAAAAATTGCAATTTGTAGGGGCTTAATAGAGTCTATGGCTGCTTCATAATTCAGCGCTAGCTCCAAGACAAAACTTAAATTATGAAATACAATAAGTCTTGAGTGCAAATTTGTGTATATGATATGCAGTCCTGCTGAACTCTATTCAGCAAGTTTGGAGGCGACAGACTCTGGGCGTCGAGGTTTAATGTCATGTGCTGCCTCACTTGACTAATGACCGCAGGATATCATCAAGCTTTTTTCTCTTCTTGTTGCGCAACGAGGGTCCTGTTCGCTCACTTGAACCAACATTATTAGCCTTTCTGGCCATCTTCTGGGAAGGCGCTGGCACCTCCATCCCGCTTATAATCCAAGGCCGAGTAAATGTCATCCTTCTTGTAGAAAAAAGGCCGCGACTGACGTACGACGGCGCATTGATTATTCCGCCTCGGCCGCTGTGACCTAGAAAAACGCAAGCAAAGGGCTTGGAGGGCAGCACGAATGGCCCTGCCACTGCTTGCGCATCGACCTCAACGCCACGAGATCGCAAATCTCCATCGCCTCCAAGTTGACCAATTAACGAATAAAGCCAGAAAGCCCAGGTCTCAAATACCATTTCGTGACAGGATTCTGCTCCTTTCAACGCCGCATCGATGTCCCACGTAGGCATGTAAGCTTTGGCAGTGTCTGTCAAATAGTCCAGGAGTCGTGGCGCTTTACCATTTGCCACAAGCTTAACGGCACAACGAGAGTCGCTGCAGAGAGAAGTCAAGTCCGCATCTACTCTCCTATCCAAATTTCTAATTTCGCTGACTTCTGTTTGCTTTAGAGGTGCAAACAGCATCAGATATCGTAAAAGTGAGACCTCAACGTTGCCAACCGACTCAACCATCTCCCAACTATGCCTGAGAGCGGACTCAAGCGGTTCTTTCCAGTCGCTCCTGGCGGCCTTAACATCGTACAAAACTAGCGACGGAAACTTTGACACCCATCGGAGAGAGTCCTGTGTGATGTGACTGTCAACCCGTACTCGCAGAATGCGCAGCAGCGGGAATGGATTTTCACTCTCCGCCCAGCTACGAAGGAGGCGATCGCTTACGTCCGGAAATTGAGCGTGCAGCTCGTCCGCAGGTTGGATGAGTTCCAACACCCCAAGATTCTTCATTTCTGAAAGGCAGAGCAGCTCGTGGGTGCCAAACCTGCAGCCACCACTGATGACCAAGTGTGAGATGAAATCCGTAGCTAGGGATTGCAACGGCTGAGTATATAATTTCAGCCCATCAGCTGGACTACAAATATGCTGTCTAAACCTGTAGAGCCCAAGTGGCTGGTCTTCAGTGTCCGCAGCCAGTAACTTGGACAATAATTTCCAAGCATGCAAACAAATGCCCCTGCCAGTTCGCTGTTAGACTCTAGTCATTGGGAAAAGACGGGGAGTGTGGTCTTCTCAAGATTGTTTATAATCTTCAGAACTCAGCCTATCCTTCAATTCTATAAAACATATATTGCGTTTTGCACCTACCTCGATTCAAGAAATCTCCAAATGCGCCACCAGAGTCTGACTGGAACTGCATTCAGGTAGTCCTCAGAGATGTCTCCAATATTGTTGGCGACGACATGCGTTGCCATGTCGATCAAAGAGCGAGGGCCTTTTGTTCCTCTGGGGTTGAGTAGAGGATATCGCCTTCGGCGAGACCAATCTCGATCACCACCACGAAGGCTGAGGCTCTGGCGTGGCACTGTCCATTCAGTATAGACCTGACCAGAAGACTCGTCAAACATAGCAAGGGTTAGGATGCGTGCGGCATGACGCAGCAGTTCTGGGAGTCTGAAATCGAATGAAAAAGTGGAATGTCAAGAGTGCAAGAAAAGGTTCGAAGATGGCGGCTGACAGTGTGGCTGCACTTGAAAGCTCGGACGCAACCCAAGTGAGCGCCAGTCCAACAGTCACTAGATTTGCAAGTACGTCATCAATGCCATCCGTAGTACAGAGTACTCCGTACCCGCATTGCTTGCACGTGGCGTTCTAGCACAACAATTACATCTACTCACTGAAAATTGTCACGATTTCGATATTATGAAATTTTGTCTGTATTACAGGTCTTCTTAGTTGCGCAACAGATACTAAATGCCTTCTAATTCACATTTGAGTACTTCTCCACCGATTCCTGGTTGCTGTAGCGAGCACAATGCTCGATAATGATTCATCATACCTCTCTCTGGGCTATCGTCAGATGTGACACTAGAGCCATCATGCGTGGTCGATGTTTCCCGACATGAAACTACAAGAGTGCAAACTACTCTATTCTAGTTACATTAGTTACAGAAGTTGTCTCACCTATGAAGGTCGTCGCTATTTTCATGAGGGAGGTTTTTCTCTTCTTTAAATAACCTTCTTCCCTTGTTGTGCTTGTCTCCGTTACGCCATTAGCTTGAGATCCTTAGCAACCGTGAAAGGTGCTTCCGTTTTGCTTTTGATCTCGTCAACAGTGATGCCGTCAGCAATCTCGATAAGGGTAAGGCCGTGGGCGAAGTCGACGTCGAAAACACCCTGGAAGAGAAAGAAAAATTAGTCTTGGTTCGGGTATTCGAACCGTTCCGCGTGGGACGTGTTGCTTTCTGAAAGATCGCTTACCAATTCGGTGATAATTCGTGACACACAGGCTCGCCCAGTAAGAGGGAAAGCACACTGCTTAACAATCTTTGGATTACCCTTCTTGTCTGTATGCTCCATCGTCACGACCACCTTCGTCTTTGAAGGGTTGCTGACAAGGTCCATGGCGCCACCAAAGCCCTTGACTTTGCCGGGCAGCATCCAATTGGCAAGATCACCGGTTCCGCTGACCTGCATGGCACCCAGAATAGTCAAATCGACTCTACCAGCGCGGATCATACCGAAGCTTTCCTCACTTCCAAAAACAGCAGCACCGCGGTTGAGGGTAACTGTTTCCTTACCAGCATTAATCAGATCAGCATCCTCGCTGCCCTTCTTAGGATAAGGCCCTAAGCCTAAAATACCATTCTCGGACTGAAGCTGCACCTCAACGTCGGGGCCTACAAAGCCAGGTGCCAGCATAGGCATTCCAATGCCCAAATTAGCATACATGCCATTTTTGAATTCCTTGGCTGCTCGCTTGACGATACGCTCTCGTTTGGCAGCTGTGTCGCCCGTTCCCAATGCTGCCCTGGCATCAACATCGCTCTCCTCCTTAACAAATGTGAATTTCTCAATGCTCTTCTCGCTGGTGCTCTGAATGACACGCTTGACGTAGATGCCGGGCAAGTGTACCGCTTCGGGCGGTATCTCGCCCGGCTCTACAATATGTTCGGCTTCAACAATGGTCATTTTTGCATTGCGGCCCATTGCACCGTTGAAGTTGTGAGCAGCAAGTCGAAACTGGCAGTTACCAAGCTTGTCTGCCTTGTATGCCTTGACGAAGGCGTAATCTCCGTCAATGGCGTGTTCCAGCAGATAAGACTTGCCATTGAACACTTTGACATCCTTGGGATAGGAGTATTCATCCGCAGTGCCGTCGGCTTTGTTCTTGAGCGGCAAGTCACCAGTCTGAACCACCGTTCCGAATGCGGCGGGAGTGTAGAAAGCTGGAATTCCCTTACCACCAGCGGCGCAACGCTCTGCCAGCGTTCCCTGAGGAGTAAGCTCTAGCTCGACCTCACCGGTGAGGTACATTGTTTCAAAAGTCTTGTTTTCGCCAATGTAACTAGCCACCATCTTCTTGATCTGCTTCGTTTTAAGAAGCTTACCAAGACCCGAGTTATCGGTTCCGGCATTGTTCGAAACTGCCGTAACGCCAGTGATTTCGGGCTTTGCAAGGACTTCATCAATCAAAGTATCTGGAACACCGCAAAGACCAAACCCACCACACAAAAGCGTCGAATTGGACTTCATATCCTTAAGGGCTTCCGCAGCCGAAGGGAAGACCTTGTTGATCTCGGGCCGTCGTAATGATACGGAAAAGGATCTTGAGAGCACAGGAGAAGGCTGGAAGATCAACTGAGTTAGTACGGATCCCTGAGGTGCTCAGTAACTTTTGGAGTTGTTATACGCACGTTAGTGCCATGACTGGCGAAAGCCCGGATGGTTCGCATACATAGGGCCGCAGAAGGCATTATGAAATTGGTCCGCTAAATCAAACACCTAAGATTAATTTATGTTTTCTTAAAGTGCTATAGCCCGACTCAGAGTCAAATGAAGAGTGTCGAATGTCAATTTGAAGACTTCCGAGAAGAAGTGAGCAACGTTGAGCTCTCTCCCTGCGCAATGGAACTGAGCCCTGGTCCGATCTTAGCCCAAGTAGATGGAATTTAACCCAAACAGGTCAATTCTTGCTCAGAAAGATACGGCAGCACAAGGGAAGCAGAGACAGAAGCGAGGATCACCGAAGCCGGGTCGGGTGTATGGACGAGACGGTTTATGAAGACGGAGCTGCTGGGCCGCAGGTGGCCGAGCCGACAGGTCCATCGGGTGCAGCGTCGGTAAATAGCTCTTCCCATCGGAAAGCGGCTTCGTTCCGCGACATACAGCAGCAGACTATAGAGCGCTGTGGGGGTGGGGCAAGCATACTACCCGACGTAACGTCAGAGCATCGGTTCCGAAACTGAGTCAACCCACCATGTATGGAGGAGCCGCGTCGTCGGATCTTCATAACCAGAGATTAATACGGCCGACTAAACCCTATCCCTTTGACTGCGGAGGGGCCTCAGTCAGGTCACGGGCTCCGCTTTCAATGAGTACAAGCTCGATACGTCTGCTAGGGTAAAATTTGCGTGATGCCTATAGGGTATATAATGTAGCTCTTCGTACGGAGTACATTAGGCGAACAGAGTCGACTTTTATTATGGTGAGATTGACACATAATCAGAAGTACCCTGTGGGCCGTCAAGTCCCGATTGGCCTACGTCGTAATTCGTGGCCTGCCTGAGGCCCCTCCGCAGTCAAAGGGATATACTTTTTCCCCTTAGCATTGATTTGAAGTAGCATTATACTATAGTTAGTCGTTTTGTAGCTTCATTGCGATATCTATTACCCATATATAGTTACCAGGATTATTGAGTTCTTCGTGTCGTTTTATTCATATCTCTGTCAGTAGTTTCTCCGTACAATCCGTTGTATTAGCATTGGCCCAGCCCGTGATCCGACCACTCTCGCTGGGCAATTTGTGAGCGCCTGACACGTCGGATCCGACAAGTTGGGTTGCCTGCTGGGGTAAACCGTTATCCAACACAATGAGCCCGGTTTTCGGCTAAGTCACCTCTACTAGTGGCTAAAAAGTAGCTTCGCAAAGTATAGCATTTTTGGGCCACAGTGTGTTAATTCCCATTCTGACATTGAATTGATTGAATCCTCCAGTACGATGAGCCTGATCGATGCCCTTAAGAGATCGCAGTTTTGAGGTTTTATGGCGTGAGTGGTTTGAGGTAAGTGCCTAAATGATGAAACGTTAATCACTGAAGGCTTTTACACTGCAGGGCCAAGCAGAACTGTCTCGTAGGACGGTAATGGGCGGGGTGCTGAGAACTAATTTTGGGTCTCTATAATCGAACCACAATAGACCAATATGAGAAGCACTAGGTAATAGGAGAGTGCTCTGTTGTGTGCCTGAGCTCGACAAACCCGATAGGTGCTCAAAGCCTCGAACTGTACGGAGTAGAGACGAAGTTACTTGCGGAGCCGAATTTTCAATCTTCCTGTATTCTGTGTGGCCAAAAGAACACGGAACCGATGTCTGTCTGCCCTCTGCCACCCCTTATGGAGAAACTTGGCGTCGTGATATTATAGATGAAACAGACAGAGAATTCTACCTATGTACATATGTACTCCCTGTGGGCTGCGCGTGGTTGGGAGAGATCGACCCACATCACACCCAAGCACCATTGCTTATCGGCTTATCGCCCCGCAGCTCCTGTGCATATACTATGGAACTCAAGCTAAAAAAATAAAAAAATAAAAACACGGTCCTGAACAGCCAAGCACCAGCCCAGTCTTGGGCACAGCATTGAGAATTATCGCCATTACCGTTTAACAAGAGACAATTACGCATTCCCTATTGTCCATACACATCATGGAGTCGGGATCCAAGCGCCGCAAGATCATCCATGGCGGCTCTGGTCTGCGACATGAAGGTCTCATTGATTTTGAGTCTCGCAGCACCGCTCAGGTGTCCACTGCCAGTACTTTCGTTCTTCAAACCGATGAGTTGATCAAAGAAACTAAGCTTGACTACGGCAAAACATTAAAAGATGTAGATGCGCAGTTGTTTCGTCTTAAAACTGTCGTGGACTCCATCGAACCGCATGCCCCCCTACCGGTAAGTCTCTGGCGTTTGTCGTCTTTGCGCCGAAACATCCTATGGGCTGACAATCAAACTAGATTGCCGAGGCGACCAGCAAGTTCGAAAAGCAGCATCGTATTGTCGTGCCATATCCAGACCCTCAGCCTTCGAAGGACTCGCCGTATATAATCTCTTATTCCAAACCGTCGCAGTGCAACGTTGTCGGCAGCTACGTTTCCGGAACGATGACCAAGTCACAATCAAACCTAGGCATTGACATGGTTGCTCAGATGCCGTCGTCTCTGTTTCAAGATAAAGACTATCTTGGCATGCGATACTTCTACAGGAGAGCCTATTTTATTGCCTATGTCGCGGCCCATGTTCGAAAAGAGATGGGGGATGCCGTGACATCCTGTTTTGAGTACCTCCACGAGAACCCTCTTCTGCCTGTCCTGATGCTTCGACCTTTAACCAATGAGAACGCCAACGATAGCAACGAGGGTTCGAAAAGAAAATCTACAAAGAAGCAGGACTATTACATCCGCCTCATTCCATGCGCCCCCGACACTTTATTCCCGTGGTCGAAACTCGCGCCTAATGCGAACTGCACTCGACTGGGCAACACAAGTGAGAGGGGCAACCCCATAGCCACCCCATTTTATAACTCAACAATTAATGCGGAAAGAACATTTATTCATTACCTCAGAGTTCTTACTCTCGCCAAAAGCGAATGCGCCGCTTTCTCGGATGCATGTATCTTGGGGAGGATATGGCTACAACAGCGAGGATTTGGTGGTGCTAAGTCTCAAGGCGGCTTCGGTCATTTCGAATGGGCCATCTTGATTGCCCTCCTGTTGCAAATAGGGGGACGAAATGGTCAGCCTGCACTGTCCAACTCCTTAAGCAGCCTGGAGCTGTTCAAAGCCGCTATCCAATTTCTCTCCACAACGGACCTCACCAAAAAACCATTCGCATTCGGCGTGACTGATGTCGATATTAAGTCGATTCGAGAATCTGGGCCAGTTTTATTTGACCCTATAAGACAGCTCAACATTCTGTCGAAAATGAGCCCTTGGTCTGCTGATCTGCTGCAACTTTACGCAAAATCGACTTCGGACTTGCTAGCCGACGAGAGTGCGGACAAATTTCAGCCCACGTTCATCATGAAAGCAGACCTGACTTTCCAAGTCTTTGACGCAGTACTGGAGATTGACAAAATCGACATATCCAAGTACTCTGAATCGGCGGATCGAAGTAGCCCCATTTGGAAATTTAGCTGGGATGTCCAAAGGGTCCTCAAAAAGGCATTTGGCAACCGCGCGCAACTCGTTCACGTCCACATGTCCTCACGAAAACCATGGTGTCTGTCAACGGCCAGCTCAATCCCTTCAACCAAATTGTTGGTGGGTGTGATTTTTGACCCAGCGCATATGCCGCGACAGATGGAGTATGGCCCCCCCGCCGAAGAAGAAAAAGAGTCTGCCGTATTCAGGCAGTTCTGGGGCGATAAAGCAGAACTCCGCCGGTTCAAGGATGGAAGCATTCTGGAGTGCGTCGAATGGAGTAGTAAATTACCGCTACAGATTTGCGAGGAGATTGCTACCTATTCTTTGAAGCGGCATTTGAAGGTTGCTAATAAAGAAATTACTGCCTACCAAGACGGATTCTCGTCGCTGATTGGCCTGTCTCATCTTGACAAAGAAGCTTTCGATTCAGCTCGGCGAGCATTCACTACGTTTGAGAATAACATTCGTAATTTAGAAGAGCTTCCGCTCCAGATCCGTCAACTGTCACCGGTTTCCTCATCCGCCCGCTATTCCTCCTTGGAGCCGCCCCTAGTTGATTTTCACAGAGACGCGGTTGAGCCAATGGACGTTAATTTATACTTTGAAGCATCAAGCAAGTGGCCGGAAAACCTTACAGCAATACAGGAAGCTAAGGTTGAGTTTCTTCTGGATTTTGATCGACGACTAACGAGCGCCAATGAGAAAATTACGACATATTTGGGCCGTGAAAATAGAGACATCGGAGCCGAAAACCTAGCGTACCTGGATGTCTTATACGAGACTGGCGCAGCTTTCCGGCTGAGGATATACTGTGACCTGGAAGAGACACTGCTCCAGCGCCGAGTCCAAAACAAGACATTAGAGCATCACTCGAGGGAACAAGCGGATGATGCTCTGGCAGAACTCAATTGGCGGTATACCACCCTCCCGTTGCATACCCAGACCATCGCCACATTCTGCACTCGTCTACAACCTCTGTCTCATTCGATTCGCCTAGTCAAACATTGGTTCTGCAGCCACAAGCTCTGCGGGCATATTAGCGACGAGCTGATCGAGCTGTTCGTGCTTCACGTCTTTCTACAGCCTTACCCGTGGAAGATGCCGTCATCACCCACAACTGGATTTTTACGTACCCTTTCGTTCCTGTCTAGGTGGGATTGGCGGGAGGAGCCATTGGTTGTTGACTCTGCAGAAACAATCACGATCGAGGAGCAGTCGACGATGCGTCGGGAGCTCGAGGCATGGCGACAAAGGGATCCGCTTATGAACAGTTTGTCCATGTTTGTCGCCACGTCCAACGATCTCTCTGGCATTGGTTATACGCGGAATGGACCTTCAAAGCTCATTGCTTCACGAATGACCCGTCTGGCAAAGGCCGCCTGCAAGTTAATGCGGGAGCAGGACTTGCATCTAGAGCCTAGCAGCCTTTTTGAGCCCTCTCTAGAAGACTACGATGTCTTGATCCACCTTTCTACTAAAGCTACAAAGAGCATTCTACGGGAAGCAGCTATGGAATCTGGTGCTAAGAAACGCTCGCAATACAAAAACCTCTACGATCGGACCGGCAAGATGCCCCTGCCCACCAGGACACATCCATCTACGGTGTTGCTACAGGAACTGCAGCGGATGTATGATGATTCCCTCATCTTCTTCTCCGGTAGGGCGGACGAGCCCGTCCTGGCGGCGATCTGGAGCCCAAAGTTGCAGCGGGAACAAAAATTCCGGGCTGGACTGCCGTACAACTTTCGCAGACGTGTAGCAGTAGAGGAAAATGTCGATGCAAAGGAAAGCGATGTCGTGGAGGTCAATCGGCAAGCAATTCTGCTGGAGCTTGCCAGGGTTGGCGGGGACATGATCATGAAGATAGAAGTCGGAGATGATTGAGATAAGAGTAGGCAGACATTATATAATGAACCATTCGTTCAACCCACTAGGGGTCGTATTTCCTCCTATCCAAAAAAAATTCAAAAATCTAAAATCTAAACGCCGATTCCATGTGGTATGCATATGTGCGGTGTTTCATCGTGGTTATTCTCCCCATAATTCCCTATGTCCCACATTCATTACCACGTTTTTCATCTTTCCCCCTTCCCCGTTCCATCCCCTCTATTTTACTACACCTACCGCGCATCCTTGTCCGCAACTTGCTGCGTGGAGAAGGAGCAGAATTTGTCCTTGATTGCCACTACTTCGTATGTTCCTTCTTGACTGGCCTTGATAACCTTGCTATGCTCATATGATATATCGTGTCTGGTCTCTAGCACGACGCTTCGATGGCCTTTCTTGGCATTGGAGCTTCTTGTGTAAGTAAACTCGAATGGAGGAGTGCCCCAGAACTCGAACAATATATCAACTTCATTGCCTTCGTGAATATCCACGCGAGAAAGCTTTCCGCGGCTGATTTGAACGCTTGGAAGCGGGTGGATTCTCTTGCGCAAGTTGACCGAGCCACGGCACTCGCTAGCTTTGTCCGAAATACCTGTTATCGTAAAGTCTCCAGGCTTCTCTGCAACGCGGCGGAAGTTGGTAGTCTGTGACTTGGCATTCCACCGACCGTTGAACTCATATGCAATATCAAATGGCGGTGTTCCAGATAGTGTGTATGCTATTCGTTCGCCGACACAGAAATCTTCGCGAGACTCCAGGGGATAGATAGATGGAGCGTCGAATAGCTGGATCTGAATAGAAGGAGCGTTGACTTCATATTTTTGCTGACAGCCCTTGGCATCACGGACGCGCCGTATACGTAGCTGCTGGGTTCCAAGGCGGAGGTGCTCCCTTGGGATTGGCATGGAGTAGGTGTTGAAATTGATGGAAGGGATTCGATATGTTTCCGGCCCGGACCCAGACTGGTGCTTGATTTCTACTTCGACATAGAAAGGAGCAACTCCGGTTAGGGCTATTGGTATCTTGTCTTCATGGTCCTGTTCCTCCATGCAATATTTGAATGACTGGCCGGGTTTCGAGAACACTGCCGTCGGCCTTGCATTGACGCGCTGATGCACAACCAGAGGCTGTAGTTTCTTGTCGCTGCTGTAGAGATTATCTTCAAGCCCAACAAACTTGTATACGTAGTTGCCGGCTTTGGTGGTATCCATAGATATCGATGCCTTGGATAGGGCTGCATCAAACTCCTTATCACCTCTGGCGACGGAGCCCTGAAGAGATTTATGCTTGATCTCATATGAGACATGATATGGAGGAGAGCCTTCTTCTGGTTAGTAATAACACGAAGTGTGGTGTTACTTCCACGTCATGCGTGATCACTCACCTTGCAAATTGATTTCAAATCCATCTATGTCACCTTCACATACGTCTTGCTTGGTAAACCCTTCTTGCTTCCCGCCTTTGACGCTTTCCGTTTGGACCAAAGAGATTTCTGGGCGAGAGAACCAGTCCACTTGGAATGTCGAGGCTGATGTGTCAACGATGCCTTGACACTGATTGTCCTTTACGTTAATGATTTCATAGACACCCCTGGACTTGACCATCAGGTGGTCGTTCGGAGCGGTTGCAGTCTTGACGAGTATATTCCCAGATACGTTCAGATTTCGATATTGAATGGTCCAGGGTGATTCGCCCTGAAGACGCAGAGGCAGTCTTACGGATGCGTCCTCGACATCCATGATGGAATTCTTCTGCTCGATCAGTCCGAACCCAGCGCGAGGTCTTTGACGTCGAACAACAATCTTGATTTGATCTTGTAGGAAAGTTCGGCATCCGCGTTTGTCTTGCACGCTACTGAGAGCAAGTATGTACTCTCCACCCTTTGTGAGAGCTGGTGTCCTGATCTTAAAGCTATTCTCACTCAAGTTGCTTGCGAGCTCAGTCCTGCGTTTGCCTTCGTGGACAGTTTCCCATTCGAGGTTAAATGGAGGGTCGCCATTCAGAGCAACATTGACCTCAACTTCAGAGTCAAGGCAAGAGTTTATCACATCTCGTGCATGGACGAACCTGGCGGATGCCGCCGGCTTGACCTCTTGTTCTAGGGACTTGTCTTGGCCGGACAAGGGCAAACCTCTGTAGACATCGTCGCTAATTGACTTGAACACGTACTTATGACGGCCAGCCTTGTTAGGGATGAGCTCCAGTTGTGAGCGCAGGCCAGCCACGTGGAGGCTTTTCTGCTTGGTCTGACCTTCCGAAATGATATCGTAGCGGACGTCAAACGGCGGAGTTCCCACCAGATCAAGATCTACGCGAAGACCGATGGAGTTGCCAGCACATTTGTCGGGAATATCTTCGGATCGAATCGAGAGATGTGGCTCCAGGGGATTCAACAGTAAACAAGACGACGGTTCATCTACCTCGCCCTCACAAGATCCGCTTGATACGGATCTGAGAGTATAAAGCCCAGGCTCGGAGATACGAGGGTTGTCCTTGGAATTCTTGGCTGAATGGGTGAACATCGATGATTTGTCGCCGTGGTCCCCGCTGTTAGTTAGAGTGTCGATAGGCGAAAATTCCCACGCGATCTCATGTGATGTATCCTCGATGGATCCAGAGAGCCCGAACTTGACATGCAAAACCTTTGCTTTGCCCTTGGCTACTTTCATGGGTTTCCTGAGATCGCAGCCATCCATGCGAATTTTGGGCCGTTCTCTCACTACAAATTTCTGGGTCAAGCCCTTTGGATTGGCAGCATCTACGTCTTCTCCCGGCTTGGCGTATTTGACGATATTACCAAATGCGTCGTGGACTTCATCCACAGAATACTCCCATTCTCCTGAAGAGGTAAGAGATTCATTAAGACCGACGGTAACTTTGGCAGGACGGACCCAAGTAAACTCATCTGTTGCATCACCGGCAGCGCCATTAGCTCCAGCGATGAGAGGTGAGGCAAATCCATCAGGTTGCAGACTCTGGAATCGGAAGTCGTGGTTTTTGCCGTTGACTGCCCGACTGTACATAATCTTGAGAGGCGGTGTGCCAACAACGTCCAGAGAGAGGTCTGAGAGATCTCGGATACATCGCTGAGAGGACTCAGCTGCTTGTATTTTAGCTTGGGGACAAGGAACCACATAAGTATCCTTGGTAGCACGCTGAACTTCAAGCTTGTATTCGTCCAAGACTCTACCAAGGCGGTAGACGCCAGGTTTTTTGATAGCATATTGCCAGTGAAAGCCAACCGTGTTCGGGTCGGAGCTTTGATCGCGGATGGCCCTAGCAACTTTATGCACTTCACGGCTGGAAATCTTAAGCGTTTCCTCTTTATTGGTGTCGAAGTCGATCCGGGTAAGTTCAATCTCGGCAGGAACGGTTGCGTTGAAATAAATTGGCAGTGAAACACCAGTCTTGTCCTTAGGATTTAGGCAGTAGGGAATGCCGTCAGGATTTAAAACAGCAGAGCCCTCAGGCAGAATGTTGATAATTTGTTTACCCATAATCAGGGAATGATTATTAAGGATGCTGGACACCTTAACATTGTGTTCAGAGATAGAGATTTCGCGGTCGTACAAAACCTTGGCGAAGCCGAGGAGCCATGTCTGCCATGGTAGCTATGTTATAGACGGTTTGGCATTAGTCTCATAATGCACAGAATAGTATCGGTTGGGTTAGCTCAAGCTCTTTACTTACAGGGATATTGAACATCAACATGTAGTTGAGGACAATGTGCCCAGTGAAGAGTGTTGTGACTATGAACTGAGAGAGCTCTAGCCATGGTATTCTTAGCTCGGGTAATCCGAATAGAAAGGCAAAATCGATGAAAATCCATTTCAAGAACAGCCACCAAGACGAATCGCCATCTTCTATGACCTGAAGCCAGTCGTACAGCTTCCACGCCCATAACAGCACATACACGCCGAAGGCATATAATCGCTGTTGAGGTGCGTCGAGGAAGGTTAAGGGAACTACGGGCTCACTAGTGGCCCGGCGCGCAGTGGCATTTTCGGGAGCGAGAGGAAGAGTGGGCGACTTTGCTGATGTCCCATTCAAGGAGACAGTACCGACTGTGGATGGCGTTTCTTGCACGTTTTGCCGTCGTGCAACTGTAGCTGGGGTCGCTGGAAACCCAGACCGCAGGCGAGGAGTCGCGCTCATCGCATTCCGTATTCGCAGCGTTATGTGCAAGAAAGCATCGGAAACGCAAATTATTAAAGTGCTCTGGACGTGTATAATACGTATGTCGCTGTTCAATGGTAGAGATAGGTCAATATCGTCACGTAGGTTTGTTTGTTGGAGGTGACGGATAACCTACCTACGAGGACCTAGTGCCTGGGCAACTTTTTGCGTTGCTCGGAGTTGCTCGAGTGGATGGATACTCGATGCGCCGTACCTGGCAAGGATAAATCCGTCACGTCTGTTGCTGCTGACACGCGCTCGGTCGAAAACAATCAACGAGGCTAACTTGAAGACTACCTGTGTATGGAGTAGTCAGCACATATTATGCATGCTCAGAGCACCTAGGTGCTCGCACCCTGCCCCGCTGTGCCGGCTGCAAGCCACTTAGGGGCGCTGACAGCACTAAGCTGGAAGGCTCCGGCGGCGGCGTACCAGCGAGTTCCTCAGCTGTTTTCCGGTAACCCCAAAGTTTCAATCATTATGTAGAAGTAGAATGGGTGCTTACAAACGTCAAGCGCTGCCGGTCTCATAGGGCCATCCCATCGTTCTGATGCACCGCGTCTGGCCAGGTCTAGAACTCAGCTATTGTACTGAGTGCATCCCCGTGTCCTCCTGCGCTCTCCCAAGTACTTCCGATATTTCGTACTCCGTACGGAGTACTGTACGGCAGCAATCAGCCCGTGAACACAATCAAGGTATGTCATGTGTCATATGCACGTTGCATGATAATTTTCCTCCATAATTTGTCTGTGACATCCTACGCTTATCTTGGCGCCCACTTTGTTCATCGCTGCACAAGGGCTGCTGATGTTTACGCCCCAGCCGTTCACATTTTCCGTGGTTCCATCCAATCACCGCCTGCACTTGACGGCCTATTGTTAACTTATCAAGCCTCAGCCACTTGGGTAGCTCTTTGCGATGTTTTGTTTTAAAAAATTGAAAAATTAAAAAAAAAAAAAATCGAAGAAAAAAAGAATTCATGCACACGCTCTGATGTGGATTGCATGGCGTTGCTTTACCCGTGCCCTCCAGTGACATCGAGTACGCAAGCGAGATGAGATGGAAAATCCAAGAAGAAACCCTAAGCGCAAGGTTGCTGAAGTTGCAGACGCTTCAGACGTCGCTCCAGAGAGTCCAGAAGATCTGCTGGGGAAATCCTGCAGTCCCCTCACCCAGCAGGAGATCGAGGATTGGCAAGGATGGGTTGAGTTGGAATCAGAGCCGGTATGATGACGATTCCTTCTCTAAGCGAAATCATTTTGTAAACATAATGCTATATGACCCAATTGCATCCCAAAGTTTGGACGGACATGCTAACAGTCTGCAAGGCGTTCTTCAACGCAATCATCCGAGACTTGGGCGTCAAAGATGTGAAAATTCAAGAACTATTCTCAGTCGACCAGGCATCGCTGGGCGCAGTATCGTGAGTAAACTCACTAATTCACCATGTTCACCCCCAGCTAATGTGAAAGAAGAAAGCCGCTATTTGGGTTGATATTTCTCTTCCAATACGAGCCTGGCCAAGAGGGAGAAGACAAGCAACACGATGCGGACAACCAAGTATGGTTTGCAAACCAGGCATGTCCGTTCTTCTTCCAGCAATATAAAGTTTGATACATCACAGCATCTCCACTTGAGCCTTCACTAACTCTGAATACGAGACCACAAATAATGCTTGCGCTACAGTCGCTCTACTCAATATCGTCATGAACGCTCCGGAAATAGACTTGGGTGAACAGCTGACCGATTTCAAAGAAGCCACCAAAGAAATCGATACTTCCCTTCGAGGTCATAGAATTAGTTCGAACAGCTTTATTCGGACCATACACAACTCCTTCACCCGGCGCATGGATCACCTCAACGCAGATTTGTGCCTGCGGAATGATTTCGATGACGCCAATTCTAATGCTAAGAAAAAAAATTCGTCAAGAAAATTCCCGGCGCGAGGCAGCGGGAGAAAAAGACCTGCTTACGAATATGGATATCACTTTATCGCATATGTTTTCTCCAATGGATATGTATGGGAGTTGGATGGGCTACGGACTAATCCCTATAAGCTTGGTATGGATAACCAGGCTTCCACATCCTGAAGTTAATCTGACATTTTGAAAAAATAGGGCCATCGGATGAGAAAGACTGGACTGCTGTCGCCAGACCACAAATTGAGGCGAGAATGCTGCAATACGAAGGAAGTCAGTTGTCTTTCAACTTGCTGGCCGTATGCCGTAGTACATTGCCCCATCTCAGTCAAACCATAACTATCATGCTGGCTGCAATACGGCTGATACAAACGCGCATGAAAGGCGATACCGTATTCAATGATATCGTATGTGCTGATGAGCAATTACTGGACGTTCATAACCAAACCCAACTCGCTGAGTTCCACATTCACCTTTCAGAAGTTGAAAGCGCCGAAGTACCGATGGAGCTAAAATCAGCTCTATCACGCCTTCATTGGCCCGTCGAAGAAGCTTATGAAATGTACCAGAGGTTCCGTGCCAAACTGAAGGCTGCGATGGACGAGTTTCGTTTTGAGTTGATGTTTACAGAAGAGGACGAGCGTCGGGTAAGGGGCCGAAAACGGGATTATGGCGGCGCATTGCATTGCTGGGTCAAGAAGCTAGCGGAAAAGGGAGTGCTGGCGGATATAATCAGAATGTCATCCTGACCGAGATAGCATGCCGTGCTGATTGTGATGGGATTCGCAAGTAGTTGCCAAATTCATACATACTAGATGGATTTGCACCTGGCCTGGCACTATCTTGTAGTGCTCACTAGGTAAGACAAAGGGAAGCAAGGATAGACGCAAAAGCTTGTGCTAGTCACTTGGACACATATCATCAAGTTAATGTTAGATCAAATGTTGACCAAAAATGTGAAAACATCAATACTGGTCAACCTTTATTTCCTAGCTGACCTATCTTGAACGGCCTGACGATATTGCCGACTCATAAACGCATAACGCTACAATGCCGAGCAAAGCGATTCCGCTGAAAATTATACATGACTGGCTCACTGAGTCCTAAAACCGTCCTCGGATCGGTGTTATTAATCATCTGGATATTGCTCCTTGATGTTTGATACAAAACTACAGGTCTCCGGATCGAAGCGCTTAAAGAATTTCCCTGCCATAGGAAACATATCATTGGTTATTTCCGTAGGGTCGTGAATGAGCTCAATGCTATCGGAAGCAACAACATGCGGCTCTGAACCAGTGCTCGGGCTAGTTGTGCATATATTCGTTAGATAAGGTTTGGAAAAAACAAGAAAAACTATAGAGAGACTGAGGGAAAAGGGACCTTCCGGGAATGCAGGAGAGCAATGTATTTAAAGGGGCAAGGATGATGAAAAGGGGAAGGCAACAGCTATTGAAAAGCCTGCAGGGCAGCATCTTACCAGCACATGAAGTAAAACTGATTCGGCGGCCGAGTTTGCGTATTGGATCGTCCCGTAGATTCTGCAGCGTTGGTTAGATCATCAGTGGCTCTGGTGGTTGTTACCGGTAGCCGTGGATGATCTGACCATCCTGTAATGACGCCGATCCATCCATATCGCCTATGCCGAAAGACTTGACCAATTTTAAAAGGGACTGATTGATTTCCATCCAGGTTTCTTCGAAAAACCGGAGGGATTAGATCATCTTGGTCTCGAACAAGATGCCACTGCTCCCATGGGTTGCCAATGCCACGATTCATATGGCGAGCGAAGCCGTTGCGCAATGGAGGAAAGCTGCTATACATTGGCAAAAGGTACTTCTCTACCAGCCAAGCGTCTTCTGGCCATGCTCCTGCGAATTGACGAAGGAAACTTGCTAAACGATCATCCCATTCAAATGTACTAGGTGGCGTTAACATCAGAGATGCCCACATTGCAGAATACAGAGACGCTTCCATATTCATGGCACCATTGCCTCGTAATAGTTGACTAAGTTCAGGATGAGCGTTATCCTGTAATTCCAAAATCCTGGCAAACGTGGCCTTGATGTTTTGAGCAGTTCTCAAGACCATGGTCACAGGAGAGACGGGTTCTAAGAAAGCACTTTGGCTTGTCTGCAGGCCGAAGTGAGTGAGCAAATTTTGTAAACCAGATGCAGGGACCTCATCATCTTCCCCATAGGGATCAAGATACATTCTCTCCTGCTCGTCGTTGCTGTCGACGGGAAGGTTGTTCAATGTTTGTCCCGGTTGGGCTAACACAACAGCATGGACATGGTTAGGGAATGCGCAACAGTGCGCATTCAGACCTAGTCTTGACGCAAGACAACAGAATATGCTGCTGGATATAAGTGGGATAGATTCGTGATCCTGATGCCGTAGAGCTTGGCCGATTAAACAGTTTCTCAGGTTCCGATAATTTCGCTCTGGATTATGCAGCCCCGTCAGATTCCTAGTACGAATCCACCTATTCAACGCCAAAGCTACCTCTCGAGTTGTGAGACTAGATATATCTGCGCAGCCAGCTCTAAATTGAGCAGCTGTGTCATCCAACATCAGGGAAATCTATTCAAAGCAGATTAGCGTAAAAAAAAAAGACTCGTGGATGGTGCTGCATCGTGAAGACGCACGTCATGTAGGTCACCTGGCTGGTCGTGCAACACAAACATATCAAAGGCACCGAGTGCCCTTTCCAGCCGCAGGGTGGCAACTTGCGCATCAAGCAAGTCGCGATCCAGGCCAAGATTGTACCATTCTTCAATGGCGATGCTTCGGTGAATACTGTCGAGAATGGCATTGCTATAATATCTAGGAGATGAAATCTTAATTATCATCGTTATCGCTACCCGGAGAGTGTGAGGGAGAACAGAGCTTGTTAATTACCTCCTCGCTAGAACATCCGGCGCTGACTCTTGTATCTGGCACTGATCTAACAGGAAATCCTTCGCATCATATCCCAAACGACAAATATGCTCCATCCCCCTTAGACGGCCAACCTTGGATGCCAAGACACCGTCAAGAAGTTTAGAGACGAGGCTATTCCTTTGCGCCCTGACCAAGAAGAGTTTCTTCCATTCGACGCTTGCCACTGTCAGATCCAGCTTCTCACGAAATCCATGATCCGGACTCCAGTATTTAAATGTGCTGCAGCAATGATACCGCCAGAGTAGACCATGATTTGCTAGTCTATGGAAGCGATGGGACAGCAGCTTGAAGCATTGTAAATTGTCCTCAGGAGAGACATAATAGAGCAGGTGCTGGAAGATTTCGTCTGGGATCTGGTCCAACGACATGGCAGCCCATGTGGATGACGGAGCTGAGGGGCAGCGGCAGCGCAGCTCGACAGGGCAACAACAGAGTTCGTCCGTCCTTCCTGCTTTGATTCGGAGGTTCTGGCTAGGCAAGTACAGAGTACCTAGGTATGGAACCCTGAATACTTGACCCCAGTAGCTTCAGCAGACGTGAGACGTAACAGCGCACCCGTCGTATGGCAATAGTATGGTACGGAGTACGGAGTATACTGTACAATAGTGCGATGGATAGTAAGGTGATCAGCACCCTCTTAACGAACAGCTCAGCCCACGGGGTACGATGAGGTGAAGCTACAAACCTGTTGACATGTGAGCTCATCTGTTTTGTGGCTCCATTTTAACAACTAGAAGATGCATCTATCCGCGCAAGGCAGTTTTGATGCAATGGTTTGTCCCATTGGTCATGCTGTTGGCTTGAACAGTCGATTGGCTGTGTGCATATGTAAACCGCGCTAGGCCAAAACAGGATAGCAAGTAAACAAGGCTCGACGCGTCCCCCATTATCAACCAGCTTAGGAGTACGGAGTATTAGTGGGACTAAATACAATATACGCCAGCGCAGTGACGACGAATGACAGAATCGGAGCCCGAGACTTCCTCTATTCTCACGACCCCAAAATTATACTTTTGTTGATATCATGCCATTGATTTCTTTCTTTTAAGCCCGACATCACGAGGCTGCCTGTTTGCATGCATAGCCTGGCTTCCCTGTTGCACATCTCCCACCCGTCTGCAGCACACGACTGGCCTCACGAATCGCCGTTGTTAATCCTCACGCCCGACTGACCTCGATGTTATACGCCATAGCCGCTTCAACGTACTGCGTTTCTGGGTCCATATAACCGCATACGTACAATTAACGATCGTGCCTCCATTGCCCGCCCGCCATGGTTCAGCCAGGGTTTGGCGGTGCGCTTGACACGCCTCAAACCAACATTGGCGATGCGACATACCTCAACAGACAGCCTGACTTCGCCGACATTTCACAAGAGGCATCCTTTCAATCGCCGGGCAGAGATGGTGATTTCTTGCAACAACTTCGTAATGGCCGGTCGACTGGAATAAGTCTACGAACTCCCCGGCAGCGAGGACCTCTTGCTGATCGCAGGAATCTGCCTCCAAGCATTGGTGGCGCCGAATTCACACCGTTGCTGAAATCTGTCACAAGAAATAGTGTCCGAAAGTTGGGGAAAGAGAATTCCGCTGTTGCATTGAACGCCGCGGGATTGGACAGGATAGACGAAGATCATATGACCCCCTTGCCAAAAATGGACAGCTCACTGTACCTCGCTTCGCAAAATCAGTCATACCTTGACAACACGTTGCCATATGTTGAAAGCAGTAGTATTGCATCGACTCCGTTGGCTATGCAATCGCGAAGGGATGGGAACAAAGGTCCTTTGCAGGATGGCAATCAACTATCACTTCGAGAGCAAGAAAATGTTATTAACCGGATCGAAAAGGAAAATTTCGGTCTTAAGCTGAAGATTCACTTTCTCGAAGAAGCACTGCGGAAAGCTGGTCCCGGTTTCAGCGAAGCTGCATTGAAAGAAAACACAGAGTTGAAAGTGGACAAAGTCACCATGCAACGGGACCTACAGCGGTACAAGAAGCATGTTGTAACTGCAGAGCGAGACCTCGAGTCGTATAGGCAACAGATGCAGGAGCTGCAAGAAAAAGCGAGACGGAAACAACACGATGAAGGTCAACGCGTAGAACTCCAGCAAATGAAGAAGACACTGGAGGAGAAAGATGCGGACATGGTTGAGCTACAGCGCCAACTGGATCAAAGTCGCAATGAAGACGATCAGCTCGACAAATTACGCGACAATATGGAGGACTTGGAGGCAGATTTGCGCGAGAAAGACCGCCTTATTACTGCGCGAGACGACGAGTTGGATGACCTGAGAGACAAAGTTGATGCGGCCGAAGAGCAAGCGAAGGAGTTACAGAAGACAATATCCGAACTTGAAGGGACAGAAAAACAGGTTGAGGAATTGGAAGAAGCCAAAGAAACCATTCAAGATCTCGAGATCAGTATACGTCGGCTTGAAGAACAAATTGAAGATATGAAAGACATAGCGAACGAGGCAACTTCCCAAAAAGATCGGGCTGAGCGAGATCTAGAAGAGCTTCAAGAAGAGATGGCCAATAAATCAGTGGTAACGAAGGGGCTTTCTCGACAAATCGAAGAGAAGGTCACCCGTTTGCAGGAGGAGCTAGATAGGTCTGGCAAAGAATATGCCAACTTGGAGAAGGAATTAGCTAAAGCAAATGAGGAGAATGAACAAATAAGGACAGAGTTGGATGAACTGAGGAATGAGCAAGATGAGATGCAACAGGAACATGGTTCCAATTCCGCCAGAGTTCGGGAGCTTGAAACAGAGCTTGTTGCAGTTGCAGATGAAAAGGATCTTTTGCAGGACAGATACGAGACCCTCGCTACTGAATCAGTTGCTTTCCAGCAGGACGTTCGGAGACTGGAGGATGAAGTTGAAGAATTGCACAAGAGTGTGTCGGATGAAAAGGAATATGCTCTAGAGATGGAAAAGGATTTACGACAGCAATATCAAGGTGAAATGGAAAGACTGAATGATGAGATATCAAACTTACAAGCTGAGGTTCGGGAGCGAGATAATCTTTATGACAATGATAGCGAAAAATGGGAAAACGAGAAGCAAGCCTTGGTTTCCGAACGGGGCAGAGCGGAGGAAAAGGCGGTAGGGCTTCAACGGACCATCGACCGCCTTCGTGAAGCTGAAGGGAATTTGTCTAACAAAGAATTCACCTTGCAGAGGGCAATGGAGAGCGAAATGGAACGTCACAAGAGCGAGGAAGTTGTTTTGGCTCGTCAAATCGATGACCTTCAGGATGCCCTGGAATCTCGCCAGACATTATTGACCAACTTGCGAAATGAGCTGTCTGCTGTCCGAGATGAGCTCCGCCAAACTCAAATCGAGTATCAGGCAAAAGTGAACAAGATAGTTGCATTGGAAGGCGAGGTCGAAATGGTACGGTCCAAGGCAGCTGCACAAGGAACACCCGGTCGTGTTAACGCCAATGCCAAGGATTCGCAATTTCTGCGGGATGAAATCGCAAGACTCAAAGCCGACCTCACTTCTGCCAAGAGTTTTCTTGCGAAAGTTCTAGTGGAACGCGACGAGCTTCAAGGGCGATCACATCTACGTTCTGCCCAAGATAATGATACATTTCAAGTTGACCAAGAGCGACTTGATCTGAGAACTGCTAAAATCAAGCTTAATAACGAGGTTCGTCGCCTAAGAGATGAAAACAAGTCACTCAATGAAGGGCGTTCAGCTGCGGAAAAGGCTCTCGAGGACGAAATTGAGAAAGCTGCCGCGCATGAAGAGACTCTGAGACAAGAGATTGCACAGCTGCGCAGCAAATTGCGCAGCACTGCAACAGGCACAACAAACGACCAAGATCTGCAGTCTGCCCAGCGCACTATAGAAGAACTAGAACGGACGGTCGAGCATTATCAAAATCAGCTCTCCAAGCTACAGCAGTGCAAAGGCGGTGACAATCTTGATAGTTTGTCTACAATTCGAAGAGATTTGTCTATATCCCGGCAAAAAGAATTGGGCTTCTTACAAAAAGAGTCGGCTCTACAAGACTTGGTCAAGGACCTTAATGTACAAATTGCAGAGTTGGAGCGGCAATTACACGAGAGCAAACTTTCACAGCTTGGGAGACCGGCTGTTGATCAAGGCACAGGATCTGTCAGCGACGCCGCAGCATTGCGGCAGAAGCTATCGGATACACAGCGAGCTTTGGACGATTTGAGGTCACAGAATGCCGATACAGAGCTACAAACATCGCAAACGTTAGAACAGTTCCGCAATCAACTAAACGATCTCGAAGATCAGAAGCTCGTCCTAGAAGAAGTTCTTGAAGAGGCTAGAGAGCAAGCTGGGGAAGCGGCTGCACAAAATAGCAAGGCTATGCACCGCTTAAAACACAAGCTAGACAAAGCCGAACGAGAACGTGATGCCGCTATTGCTTCACAAACGGAAAATAGCAAGCAGGGTAAATATCTCAGGAAAAGCCAAGCCGAGATCGACAACCTTGAGAGTGATGTACGCCAGCAGCAAGAGCTCATTGACGGACTCAATGCTACCGAGGCTGCTCTGAGGCGAAAGCTGGAACGGGCGCGTAGTGAGCGAGCAGCCTTCCGGATGAGCGCCGAAAATTTACACCGGGACATTCAACTACTCCAAATCACAAGTGATCAAACTCTGGGGCAAGGCGATCACCAGAGATTCGCAATACGACGACATGGATCTCATTCGTCGGATAACCAATCTCTCGAAACACTTGTCCGTGCCGCCGATGCCGCCGAAGAGCGACACAAGAAGGAAGTAAAGGGCGTGGTGATGCAAATGGACTGGATGCAGGCTCGTTGGGAGCGAGAAGCTCTATTTCGATCAGATGCAGCGTTTGCCAAGAAGTTTGTCCAACTGCAGCTTGATGTTGCCAATGCATGGTGCGTAGTCCACTCTCGTTTCTGGACAGTATTTAGCAAGCTAACAGTTTCTTTTTTTTTTTTTTGATGCAGCAACAAGGCACAACTTCGGGAGCTCGAGCATATTCGCACCAAGTTACTTCATAACAAATTGCCATTGGCACCGCCCGTTGCACTAAGCAACTTTCCTCATGGCAAGACAAAACCTAGCTCGATTCGACCTTTCCTTGTCATGGCGCGCTTTATTGCACGCATGCGGATTTCATGTCGCACATGGGCTAATCAAGAGCAAGTTCGTCTGAAGCTAGTCGCCGTCAGAGATGAACGGCGACGCGTCAAAAGATCAAGGCTGCTCAAAGTTGTGCGGAAGGACCCCTAGCGATAGACCCGTCCATCATTATAGAACCGCCGTAACAAGTACCTCGACCCTTTCATAATTTGGAGCTAGTTATTCTTTTGCGAACTGTCTTCTTCTCTCTTTCGTCATTTCAAATGAGAGTGAGATCATGAACAAGGCGGCACAGAATATTATAGAAGGCATGCGTTCAGTTTACGACTACTAAGCACTAGGCAAGGCGTTGGTTGGATCCATGAGAAGGATTGCTTGGGTACTACAAAATCTGCTGTTTGTTTTGTTGTAGTTATATACATATACATATATCAGCAAAATTGATGGAGGCACTTGCCCTCTCCCCCAACTTTTTTCAAATGTCAAACTACATTTCCAACGAAATGTTTTGTTGGCTTTTAGCTCCTCCCGTTATGGATGACGCAATGCGTCTTGGTCTTTGGGTTTTGACTGATGTGCGAAGAACATTTGTTAAGAAAATGAAAGGACCCAGTGTTTACAGCTACTGACTGTGTTTACAATGTTTTTAGGTTTGGCTAAGAAGGTACTAATTAGCCTACCTGTTGTCGCTGCATCAAATACCTCGTTTTTTTATTGCCAAACAGAAGAAATTGAGAACAATGAAGTCGTACCTTTCCCAAGAAAATAATAAGGGCCATGATACTATCGCGGCCCAAGGATGTTTTCCCTTTCACCCAGGATACCGACCAAGAATACAAACACCCCAATCCAATACCCGCAACAATCAAAATGAATCATTAGGAGCGGAAGAGTTTTTCTCCCGTAGTCCATGCTTAATAATTCCATATACAAAGACGTTTGGTGATGTGATTAAAGGACCTGTGCCCACGGTATCATTATTTACATGACGAAAAGGATGTTGGTATCTAAATTATCAGGTTAGGTATAGCTTCCTCCTTAGGCCGGGTGGACTTGGGCTTGGTGATATGTACTCAGCGGGTGGCTGCTCGAAAGCTGCGGCTTTTGTGTGTATTTAGTAGCCAATTCGTCTCTAATACTGTTGAGAAGTTGCACATAGCTCTGTTGGGGATTTTTCTTGAGGGCTGTCATGAAAGCCCATGACATGGCACCGGTAGCTTGGGATGCAATGGTAGCATCAGCACTATAAAAAACGTTAGTTTCAGGATTTTATTCGCTAACAACGGAAGGGAACAAGAGCCGCAACTGGCAGTTGACCCACAGACGAGTTACTCACGAGGTCTGATCATCTTTGCTACCGGATAGCATAATAACATCTGCAGGAGATGTTTTAGTGGCGAGAGTGCGAGCATATGCGTCCTCTCCACTAGTGGCCTTCTTGAAGAAGCCTATGATATTGTTGGCAACACCGCCCAGATCGCCCTGGCTGTATGAGGAGATAACACCAAGAAGACCTTGACCGGCTTCTTTGGCAAGGTTCGGCTCTTTCAGCATGCCCTGAGTAGAGTAGATATAGGGCAAATCCAGAGCAGTGCCTGAGTGGCACGAGTCGAAAATTGCAGTTAATCTCACACCTGCTTGTAGTGGTCTAACCATGATTCGATGCATTTCATCGTCAGTGATGTGGCCAGTCTGCCGAAAATCGACAGGATAAATAACTTCGTCGTATCCATCCGCTTCGTCCCCATCCAAGTCTTTCGTCTGTCCGCCATGACCTTATCAAGGGCTGTGAGCTATGGGAAGAGATTTAATGCAACTTAGTAGGAGGAAGTCTTACCTGAGTAGTGAAAGAACAGCGAGTCGTTCGGCCGAGCGTCCTTGACCAGCCAGTGCATTGCGCGCAGAATGTTTTGCTTCGTCGGCTGGCTCATTGGATTCTGCTGATCGTCTGTCAAAATGACCATGTCTTCCCGCCTATACCCGAAATGCTCCGCTAAGTATGCGGTCATGTTTCGAACGTCGTTGATGCAACCCCGTAGTTGACCACGTTGTCCAAAATAGTTTATTCCGATGAGAAGAGCTTTCCTGCGACCGGTACAGTTTGAATATTGAAATGCGTAGCCTTGGGGGGCCCCAGAACCAAAATGCTGTAGACCAGAAGGGGGCGCGGGAGGGTGGTGAGCGCCAGGTCGAGGGCTGTAAGGAGCTTGGTGTTGTGAGGACATGCCTGATCGCTACTTAGTTTTGTTTTCTCTCGTTGCAAGTTAAGAGACAATAGAACAAATGACGACGTACCGCCAGGGCTTTGCCCGGGCCTTGAATTGTAGCCAGGCTGCGGCGGTGCTTGGCCGGCGTATGGCTGAGGAGGTTGAGGGCCGTGATGCTGCATTGGAACTTGTAAGCGTACGAAGATCTTGGTACACCACGGGTCGATGGCATCATACCTGGTATGCGAGCGGTTGAACGGGAGGAGGTTGATGGTAGCCGTAACCTGACTGAGGAGAAGGCTGGCCTTGAGGTGGATATACGGCATAGCCTTGTTGCGGGGACGGTCTAGAAGCAATTGGACAGAGTCAGCGAGGGAAAAATACAGTAACAGGAGCTGTCACTACTATAGCCGAGCCGAAAGGTATATATCACCTGAAAGAATTGCCCTGATACTGAGGATGCTGAGCACCGTAACCACCACCACCACCACTACTACTGTAGCCCGGATATGCGGACATTTCGAGCTGAGGGAGGGGTTTTGGTCAATGCCAAACGTCAAGTGTAGAGGACAGTGGACCGAGCTTGTGCTTTGAATAGACAGACAATGCTATGGTTGGCTATGGCGAGAGGGATGAAGAATTCCTCGAACTGAGGTGGTTGAGGCAGTAGCTACCGAGGCCGAAGTTGGCGCTTAGCTCCTTGGTGAGCCTCAGATGGAGGGGTAGAGGCAGGCGAGAAAGATTGATCTTTATAGAGGATATACTGAGCAAGAGGACTACGGGGAAGCGCCAAGCAGACACAAAACGGAGCTACCGTTGCTGACGCTGCACTATCGGAAGACTGAAAAAACGAAGATGATGCAATGCAGAAGGATAGGATAAAGGTCCGGCGTCAACAAAGCGCCGTCGTGACGACCCAAGCTCCGGTGGGGTAGGCTGGTGCCGGTCTGATTCCCGGAGGTAGGGATTTATGCGAAGCGTGAAGGGCGGTCAGCAGGTCAGCGACATACCACGACGAGGGTGTGAGAGGATTGAAGGTTCAGGGAGTAGTTGAAGTTGATGCCAAATTGGGTGATGGTAGGCTCAAAAAAGACAAAGGCGTGTGACAGGGTGGTCTATCGTGAACAGACGGCGGAGCAGACGGCGGAGGGAGACTTGTAAATAAATGAGATAAGTGGTACTCCGTACTCCGTAACTAGTCGATTCGAATTAGTGACAGCGTCAAACGGAGTGGTGTGCAAATGCGGTGGGTGTGGCGCAGGCGCGGGCGTGGGCGTTAGGTGCTGGTGCAGGTGCGGGTGCGCCTGTGTTGTGTTGTGTTGCGTTATGCTGTGCTGTGTTTTGGTGTGGTGGTGTCCGCCGGCGGCGGCGATTCAATAATTTCTAGCAATAATATGTGTTTGTGGCTTAACGACTGGGATTTTCGGATAGCCGAGCCAACGGTTGCGGACTACGGACTGGCGACAACGTGTTGTAGGATACGGCGGGAGGGAAATAGGAATTCGGCCTGAGCAGTTAGTACTGGCTGGGCCTGCAAAGACTGCAGCGCCAGGCCTTGTTGGCGGGGACTGGGTAGCACACATGTGGTGGGGATGCCGAAAACCGTCTCCGGCTGTGCTACGCCGTACTCCGTACATCTCTAACGTACGAGCAAAGCATTGAAGTTGCCATGCCCGCATGAGAATTGACGCGAGGCGCATCGTACTTGACAACGCACAGCAGAGCGGACCAGTTAACAACAGTCCTGTAAACATGGGCACTTGTGCGGCAGGAGAAGCTAATGATGAGCATTAGGCAATTCGCGTGAATTGGTATGCGGCGCTAGCCAGAGCAGCGACCGCCGCGCCAATTGGGCTGTTGGCAGTGCTACTTACACTCTTTGACGGGGAAGAATACATAACTCTTTGCAGAGTGCGGAATTGAGAATTAGATTGAGATATTCGTGTAATAGCTATCGATGGCGAACAAAAGTGCTGGTACCAGACTGACGCAAAGCTACGGGCGTGTGCAAGCCGTGGAGCGACAGATACCTAGGAGCTTGCTCACTCTCTGAATTACGCCCCTGCCACCCGCAGTCTACCGTAATCGATCTAGATAGCGACCGAGGGGCTGCTAGGAGCTGGTCCATTGTTGATCATGACCTGATCAGCGGCGGGCCAGACCAATATGAATTTGAACCACGATGAACCACATAGATGGGCCACTCGGGGGATTTTCAGCCATGGATGGGCTTCTCCATTCCAGACGTGCGCCATCCCTACCTATGTACGTTGGGTGTTTGGGATGGGCCCAACCCACGGTCCAACGGCGGAGTGAATAATAGTTTAGTCTATCAGATGATATCGGATAATTATTGACCCTAAAGCGGCCGAAATCTTGTCCATTGCCGCAGCAAAGCATTAGTTGGTTCGATGAATTCTTTGCCTATGCCCTTTGTTCAGTTTTCCTTTCTTCCCTGTCTCTTACGAGGAGTGCCGGATAAAGCCCAAAGGAAGGAATAGTTACAGCAGCAACCACGGAAATCACCAGCCGGACACAACGGCATTGCAGGCGCACGGACGCTGCCAATTGGTGTACCAATACCACTGTTCCAACACCCACTGGAGGCATCCGTCCATGTAACTGGACTCCTAGCGCCGGCAAAACACGATACTCGGCATACCAGAGCAGGCCGGCTCACCACTGTTGGGCGTAAACTGGTGGACTGTGGTCCGTTCTGAGTGTTATTAGCCATGTTTGCTATCCTGCTGTCGCAGGTGCGGTCAAATCTTTTTGTCGGCTATTTTTATCCCATCATGCAGAGTAAGTTCGCTTTCACACGTCCACACGGCAGACTTATTCGCAACGAGCCCTTGCGCCTCGATGTCAGAGCTGGATAGAGCAGCGACGCCATGCCATGATAGGTGTTGATTCCGTGGGCAGGAAGAGACGATGTGGAACAGAAATTGGGTAAGTACCTGCTGACGGGTTACAGTATGTATGGCTACTTACTCATGAGCTAATCATGTACGATACTGCACGTAGATCCGATCTTGTCTTGAAAATAGCATGTCTTGACTCCACGCGACCCATGCACACCAGTAATAGACCACCAGATTGCGCGATCCATTTGTCGACAGCGAGAGGCTCGCCATCGCCCTCCGATGGCAACACGTTAACTAATACTCCGTACAAGAACCTTACATAACTACGTAGATCCTGGCACAGGGTCTCACTCCTCTGTGGGGTTATAGGGCTTGGGGCTCAGTCAGGGACTAGAGCGTCGGTGCAGTGGGTGCCTTGAAGCTTGCAAGCCTGTTCCCGCTCATGTGGCGTCGCTGGATCTCCCTTTTCGGCATCGCTACAGCCGCGGTTTTCAGGTCGGCAGGGGATATTGACGGCTACTCCGATGCTGGGCCCAGCCAAGAGTCTCGCCTGTGGCGGTGCGGACCTTCCCACACCCAAAGGCCGAATGACGTATTTTGCGCATCTTGATCGTGGCTTGACATTTGATAATTCGGGAGCGGTTCTATCGAGGCCTCCCTAGACTACGATTCAGGGCAGCCTGGCAGGGGCAGCAGCTGCACATCAGACTGCTTTCAATTCCCAATCCAACAAGATTCTGTGCTTACAACAGAAATGCAGTGAACCCATAGGCATCATTTGTCTGCTCTCCGATGCCTGGGAACCCACACTGGCACATGGCACCAAACTTCAATGCAACTCCTCCACCGTAGTATGGCTATGCCTTAGATGGGCACAATACTTGCCCCTTGTCCAATCGGTGGTGTCACAAGTGAGCAGCTATGGTCATTCAGATAAGTGGAATTGTCCCTATATTCTAGCTATTTGACGAGGAAGCAGACCTCTTCTTAAGATAATTTTTAGCCAGGAGTTCGACATCGAATCCGTCACCGTCGGAGATGTTGTCTCCAGACATCCCTGATCCCTCCAGCTTAGATATTGTGCAATATCCTAAGCTGAACGATTCCTAGTCTTCCACTTGGTTCTGCTCTTCAACAATATTGACGATGTCTATGAGACGTAGTTGCTCGACGGGAAGTTCGAGTCTTTGGCCAGGTAGGACCTTAGTTAATCCGTCGTTTAGGTCATCAGCGGACCGTACGTATTCGATATTGAAGGTCCCTTCCTGATAGGTTCGACGAAGCCAGCTGCTATAAATGTCAACGTGCCATAAGACAGTCTTTATCCTAGGAAGGTTGCCATTCTACGAGCCGGATCGTCTGCAGGATATCACATTGATTGACTAGTTTTACGAACTAGGTTCGTCTATTGTAGATATTAGTGTACTCCGTATATAGTAAGAAGTCATAAGGGCATAGATAGTCATAGAATAATTCACAATAATTAGCTCTGAGATGTAAGACAGTTGATGTTGAATTCATCTACTACTGCGTTGAACTCTCCCTTATGTGGGATGGTTCTGTCACATCATTGACTGTCGCATATCCGTGCTTATTATACTTGAATTTGAGGACCCAGATCAGTAGCAAATGCTTCTGGCTACGCCATTTTTTTGTGTGATAGTTATGAGCCCAGGAGGGTCTATATAGTTGGCAAATGCCCTGTAACTTCTGACTGCCTGGATTGCTACCCCAAGCAATAACCTCTAAGTCTGAACCTCAGACTAAGCATGTTTTTGGAATTTCGGCTAGATTAATTAGAACAGTCTAACTATGCTACTATAACCAGAGTCTAGTGTAGGACCACACCACGAGACTACCAAGGTCACAGCATGCCCCCTAGAAGGGCATACATAACAATAAGACCGCAAACCAGACGCGATACTTTATGAGTTCAGCTTCGATCGCGGCCTGCAATCTAAGCCGGGGGGGGACACAGGAAAATATGAGCCTATTTAAGTTTCATAACTGAACATGAAAAGTGGCCTCTAGCTGCGTCATTTTTGTGTGACGGATGGTCTGACTCCAAATTCCTGTAGCACAAAGAAAGTATCATCTTCAGTCAATTCACATCGAATTCTTGGAAATATGCTGGTATCCGATTCAGGTCGTGCAGGGTGAAAACCAGGCGACATCCTCACAGATACAAGCTCGCAATTGCCTCCGCTAAAGGAGCTATTCTACCGGAGTACCGGCCATAATAATGTTTGAAGATGCATGTACTAGCTATCTTGAATATCAGACAATGCTATAGCCTCCGTATCCTTAAATGCATATGAAGTGTTATGTTGAAATGGTTCTTGTTTTGAAACGTTGCTTCATTGTACGTTGCTGCTGCATCCTGCTTGCTAGGACATTGTGTTATCCACGATGGCTTGTGGGGAAAGCGAACTCGTTGTTTCTTTGATGAGGGTCTAAAAACTGGTGAATCCGACAGGTTTCCTGAATTTCCATAACTGGGCTTCAACAAACTCTGTTACAGGAAGTTGTGGTACCATGACTGCACATTGACTAGAAAACTTCATTTATACGATATCTTTTTGAAACACTCTGCAGACTGTTGTACCAATCAGTTGCCTCGCCAAATTGGGATATTGTTGATCAAGGCTCCCGTGTTTGACTACCCGATAACCTAGTCGTTGATACCATGCTTGTAGCCTTGATTTGAGCGCATGTTCATAGGTTATCGGCACAAGTAGCTCCAGTTGCATAACCGTACAACGTTTTCTTCGGCAGTGCTCCTCGGCGAAATGTACCATGGCACGACCCAGGCCTCCACCTTGGTGCTCAGGTTCGAGTGCCAACATGCCGAAGGTGCCGAGTCGAGCAGATATTTGTTTTACATACACGCAGCCAACCGCCTTCATATGCTTGTTTGTGGACGAAAGAGACGCCGACATTATGCTTTGATGTGTGAGACCTCCCTCAACGGGCATGTAAGCAACGGCCATAACTCCCTCCCGAAGGAGTTTGACAATCTCAGCTTCACTTGTCCGATGATACCCTGGAATAAATAGATCCGCTTCGGCTTCATATGCGCTGTTGACGATGCGGATAAGCGACGCCACTGTTTTGGCATTTTCTGCAACGGAAATATCAGCGATTCGGATTTCAACGACTGCTGAATTTGAGGCAGCCCAGTCACATTCACTACCAGTTCCGAAGCCCACAGAGGTTTCCTGTACGACGTCGTGTGTCATAATTCACATAGATAAGGCAAGCAAAATTCCTGATCGAGTGTGGCACAATACTGAAATTCTTGTTGTGAAAAATAAGTCGCCAGCCACGTATTAAGTGCCGTTCGCTAAGCTTGGTTGACGGCGTCGACACCAAGGTGAGCGGAGAATGACACGAAGGGCGTAAGTGGCGCAATTTACAGCACAGCTCAATTTGTTATACTTATCCAAAAATATTGCACTGACCAGGCAAAAGCAGAGTATATCACGTGGAGCGTGATACTGAGACTCACGCCTTCATTTCTCAACCGGACCGGCGCAACGCCTAAGCGCCAAGGACTTTAGTATGGAGTACAGATGTACTTTTATGAACAATGAACAAATTCTTTTTGCGTTACCGTATCACAAATGTCAAACGAATGCCTGCTTCCTAATAAAATCTTCTTACACTCTATGGCGTGTCACATGCCGCCATGCAATACATACATGTGACACTTATTCTGTGCCCAAAGTTGAGGACCGCGCGAACTTCGGTGATCATTGACAGTGAGTTTGTGCTGCTTGCCCTGTCGATGTTGACGTTGAACGCGGTCCTTGCTGCCCCACCAATCATTCCGCCGTCAATTGCTGAGCTACTAGCCCTCCCCGCCAGCGAGTGCAGCTGGTAGCAGACCGTCACTCGTTCATACTGCCACCCATCATCACCTGCCGCATTTACTGCCACATTTACTGTCAACGTCCTTCATTTGCAGATACAGCGCGCCTCTATGGCTTTTTCATAACATGGTCATCGAAAGTCCTCATTCATACCTGCTGAACTAAGCGAGACATTCTTACGCAGACAATGGAGGAAAACAGGTCTTATGGAATAGTGCAACCTACGCCAGAACATTCACGCTGGCTCCTCAGCAATGTCCTGTCGGCGCATGAACTACAAAAAGCTGGATACATTTTGGCCCAACTGCCCCGTAGGGAGATTGAGCGCAAGAAGCGATGCCAGCAGTGCTGCAAAGGTAAGACGATGAAACCGAAAACTACATTGAATGAAAAGTTAGCCGGATGTGTTATGTTTGTCTAGTCTACTAATCCACACTTACAGCGTTGAAAAAAGAATACCAAATCAAACCGGAAATGAAAACAAAACTTCCGCTGGCGCCGATATCCGGTGCTGCCAGTTCCAACGCTGCTGAGTCGCAAAGCTTGGGGACTGCGAGTGGCGCCGCTACCCAGGAGGCGTTGAACAATGAAGATTCTCAACATCATGTAGCAGAGACTGACAGGCCATCTGAGAATTTCTGGATCTGCAAATTCCACACAGGTTTTGTGACGAACAAGGTAACCGATCTTCTTTTTGCTTTGCTTCGAGGCTCGAGGCAGAGTATAGGCTGTTCAAAGTGGGCTGACAAATAGAGAGTAGAGATGGACGTGCTGCCACAGGCCTGCTCTTTCGAAACCCTGTTCCGGGAGTGAACAACATTCTCCGCGTCGATACCAGGTTGGTGAGCTTGAGAATAACTGGCGCTTCCACGAAACTTCGAACGTGGCCCTTCCAACCCACGTTGCCGCTGTAGCTATTGACTGCGAGATGGGCACCGCTAGCTCTGGCGAATCCGAGCTTATTCGCCTATCTTTGGTGGACTTTTTCACGGGCACAGTTTTAATAGACACGCTTGTCTATCCAAGCGTGCGAATGTCACACTACAACACGAGATTCTCTGGGGTCTCTAGGCAAGCAATGAACGAAGCTCGACGTAACTCTAGGTGCATATTTGGGCGTGACGCAGCCAGGGATGCTGTGTATAAGTTTGTCGGGCCTAATACTATCGTGGTTGGGCATGCAGGCCACCAAGACCTTTCATCCTTGAGGTGGATTCACCGTTTAGTGGTGGATACGCTGCTGGTCGAGACAAAACGACGCCAGATGGAGCTTTGGTATTCCAAGAGTTCAAGCGTGGAAGGAAACGGTGCTGAGGCCGACGGGGTGGGCAACAGCAGTAACAAGCACGACGAACCCGGGGTCATGCCCAAGGAAGGCGGTCTATCTCTCAGAGCTCTTACGCTTAAAAGGCTAAACAGATTCATTCAGATTGGAGGTCGCGGGCACGACAGCTTGGAAGACGCTTTGGCGACTCGCGACTTGCTGCATTGGTATATTGCCAATCCGGTAAGTGAAGCCGCGTGACGGATGAGATGGTAACAGCGAGCCTTGCTGCAAATTGACCCGCTGTAATGAAAAGATAGCCATGTAGCTCTATATGACAAGAGGGAGTCACAGAGTGACAGACATCCAATGAAACAACCTTGATGTCTTATACTGGTATCTATCTGTTGTGCAGCATTAAGCGCCGGGGGCGAATTATTGCCACAGCTGAGACGGTCGCAGTTGGTTTACTCCGTGTATTGCACCGCTTTGCTCCGAGCCGAGCTCACCAAACTAGCAAGATAAGCATACCAAAGAGCGGGCAGGCTGACACACCATCCTAGAACGTCAGCTGCTTCGTGTGTAACCGTACAATCTTGCAATTACGAGCATGCGCGAAGCGGGGGCTGGCTTGGTATCAATCGCACTACGGAGTAGCTGAAAGATAACTTCAAGTCCCTTGTCTCCAGTTTCGGTTCCCAATTGTAGACAGAAATGATAAATACCTTGAGCGAGTCCTCCACTTCTTCCAAAGGTGCATATCCAGCTCTTCCTCTTGTTCTACATTGAGACCAGAGATGCCCACCGACACAGTCGCTGTCATTGGCCTCGGTATGCCAGCTTTTTCCCGACCACAGCTTCCGCCGGCACGCAGCTAATAATTCCAACCCAGGTGCCTTGGGCCTCGTCACGCTAAAGAACCTCCTGGAGAAAGGATTCGTAGTAACAGGATTTGATAAGTCTGATGTAGTAGGGGGTCTGTGGAATTTCAGAAATAATGAGCAGACAACAGTTCTTGAGAGTATGTTTGTTTGGACTGAAAAGACGCGCAGAGATGTTAATATCTCAACCTAGGCACGGTATCGAACATCTCAAAACAAAGGGTAAGTTGTTTGTGGCGCCTCCCTCCCATGACTCCGGCATAATTCTCATCAAGCTGCATATTTTCAGGGTTGTTTTACAGATTTTCCTTTTAGCAAAGGTAACAATACTGCGAGCTTACGCACAAACCGGTAGTTTGTCTATATACTGAACGACGAGCATCTCCAGACACCCCGACTTTCCCCGAAGCTCGCCATGTCCAAAAATACTTATGTGATTATTCTCGTCATTTCGGCCTTGAAAAACACATGCGTCTCCAGACTGAAGCACTTCACGTTGCATTCAATGAAGAAGACAAAAGATGGACGCTTCAGCTGCGAAAAAATGGCCACACTGCAACAGAAGTCTTTGACAAATTAGTTCTCGCTACAGGTATCAACAAGCTACCTCTCATGCCAAGAATCGATGGTTTGGATGCTTTCGAAGGTGAAGTTGTCCACAGCGCCGGTTACAAAAGGTTGGATGAGAGAAGAGCCACGTCCGTAATCACAAAATCGTTGCCAGAATTTGCTAATGAGTGCCTCTGTAGGCCTGAGCCCTTCAAAGACAAAACTATATTGGTGGTCGGCCTCTCGAATTCTGCGGCAGACACAGCGACGACACTCGTCGGCCACGCCAAGCAGGTTTATATATCTCGCCGACATGACACATATGTTGTAGGTCTCTCCTACCCCACATCGTTGTCTTGCAATATGAAAGAATAGATGTAAATATATGCGTATGCGCGTAAAATGTACCAGTATCTGACTAAGTAAGCGCCGTAGCTGCCGCGATTCATGGAAGGCACGCCAATGGATCATGTCTTCACACACAGAAAAGGTGTTGTGTTGGAGACAATACAGGCGTTCGCCCCTTGGCTTGCTAATAAGATGATGAGGAATTTTTTGACTGCTTCAACCAGGAAGGCATTTCCTGAATTGCCGCAAGATTGGGACTTGAGCACGGCTCCGCTACCTACACGCGCCCCTCCCATCATCTCAGAACATTTGATCCCAGAGATTCTGGCGGGCAATATTACTCTTGTCAAGGGATTGAAGAGAGTCGTAGGCCGTACGACGATACAGCTCGAAGATGGTCAAGAGCTAGAAGTGGATGCCATTTTGTTTTGCACGGGATATAAAGCCGACTTCAGCTTAGCTGGACCCTACGACCCGACGCTGGAGCAGCCACAGGGCTGGGTCGACTCAGTTGGATCCAACTCCAGGGCCTTGCCCAAGTTATACAGAAACATTTTCTCCCTTCAATTACCTCATCACTTGGCCTTCATAGGGACGATTGCATTTGCCTCTCCAGCGTTTCTGGTGTACGACTTGGCCTCCATGGCTCTTGCGAGGATATGGTCCGGCCAACATAGCCTCCCAGGTATGGATGAAATGACTGCGCAGGTAGAGAGGCAGCACCAGTGGTTGACATCACTCGCCGCTGAAGGTACTGTAATTCCGGCATGGGTCCAAGGAGCTGAATGGATGGCATGGGCTGACAAAGCTGCCGGTCCGGGCGTCTTGACCCGGATTGGTTACGGCTTTAGCGCATGGATGCTTTGGATGAAAGACAGACAATTATCCAAAGTGTTGCTGGACGGTATTCCCAGTCCACATCAGTTCCGGTTGTTTGAAAATGGTCAGACTAGGATATGGAGCGGAGCTCGAGATGAGATTCTACGAATCAACAGTGCAACATCGGATCAATAGAATCTCCTTCCTGTGTCTTTTTCGGCTGTGGTAATTTTTTTTAGGAGGGTGATTGGTTGTCATCGAGGATTAGCATGGGCTATGCAAACGAGTAATATAATGCAATAGATACCGGCTATGTCCTGTCGGACAATGTTGCCGGCTCTACAATCTGCAAAGTAATAGATCAGTAGTAAATTATCATTTAGAGATATCGTTACGATTCCCAGGTGTGGGTTGCACACTCCCCTCATGTTATATCATGATGCTCTTATCATTTTACACGTCGTTACCGCCGTCAAATGCCAAAAAAAGAAAGGTCTCGCCTAAACACCGATTCCCATGCTTCTCCGCGCCACTCCAAAAAAAAGAAAGAAAGAAAGTGTGCTTCCCGGCAAAAAAAGGAATTTCACAAAGCTTGCCCCACCACAACCTTGGACTGCTGCTCTGTAGCACCTTGCCACCGAGCCTCTTCTCTTGGCCCAGCACTATTGCCCAGGTTGAGACTGTCCCAGCTCACGATCTGATCTGCCGGGGCTCCGGGGTCAGAGCCCGTAGGTGCGCTGGCTTGCAGCAAACTCCAGTCGCTTACACTTACACCACTCGTATATTTTGATGAGGAATTGCTTATAGGGCGAACATCATATGTCGAACTCGCTGGTGCAGTCTGTTGGGGTAATCCCGGAACCGACATCTCACTGGGTATGAGGCGACTCTCGATTTCCAAATCGAAGGGATCTGAGCGAAATTTGTTCCTTTTACTGGCAAAGGAGTCCACACTTTGAACAGAATCTCGATGCACAGAGTGTGGCCTAGATATCACAGCTCGTAGAGATGGACTTTGGGACGCACGAACGGAGGCACTGAGCGATCGGCCACGAGATCGCGGTGGCCTTGGGGGCGCGGTGCCGTTCCCCTGTATGCCTTTATTTTGTGCTGGAGTATTTAAAAATAGGGCCGAGGGAGGTAGTGAAGGTACCTGTGGCTGGAATCCAATCGCATTCCTGTCGGAGAATGGGTTTGGCAGGCTGGCTTGACGCTGGTGAATGCCCACTGACCGCCGGTTTTCTTCATGGACAGTAGAGATCCCCAGCATCTGTCCGTTTAATGTTGATTGCATGTGTTGTTGGTTGAATGTTCCGCCTCGCGACGGTACCGGACGGCGTGCAGACTCCAGTCCCCGTTCTATCATGCTAGATCCTACTACAGCCGCATTCATATTACCGTATGTGCCGCCATTCCTGGATGACATGATTGGCATCGCCTTGTCTTTTCCAGTACCAGGAAGCCATCGCCCTATGCGGTACTTAAACGTAGCAGCAGTGTTTCTGACGCTTGATATCGGTGCTGTGCCGGTATCACTGGTAGAAGAGTGTATCGACTTCGCTTTTTTCTTGGACTTCCTTCTTACAAACCAAATCAGGAACGCTATGATGGCTAAAGCAGCAAAACTACCAACGGAAATCCCTACGATTGCAGCAGTCGATGGATGCGACTTGCCAATAGAGCTAGTATCAGCAGCACCCACTCCAGGATTCGTGTGACCCGGTGGCCCAGGACGGTCACCAATAGGCGTATTATCTGGAGGGAATCCTCCAAAAGATGGCTCGTTAACAGTCTCGATGGGGGTGCTGGAAGTTGTTGTCTGTGTCTTATCGCCCTGTGACGTGCGAAGTACAACTTGGGAGGAGGTTTCCAGCGTAGTCGGCAATGCAGGTACGGCAACTCCGGCGCTGGATAGATTAGGTTTGGTTGTTGCAGAACTAGCTGTTCCGGGGCTGGCTGTTGTCGATTTCGTCGGGGCTGCGGCGTTCAGGCTACTGGGACTTGACGTACTAGGCTGTCCCAATGACGAGAGTTGGCTGCCTGGAGTTTGCCGCGTTCCTGCAGACGATGATGCACTGCTCGGTTGAGTGGTAACCTCAACTTGTTGGGCTGGAGGCTTGGCAGTTGTCCGTACGCTGTTGTCTTCAGGGTTCGGACCTTCCCGGGGTTGGCCCTGTGGAATTTTGTCGGCTTCAGGTTTGTTACCATTCGGTGTGGTGATTGGCGTGAGGTTGTTGCCAATTGTGGGCTGAGCATCTTGGAGAGAACTATCTGTTGAAAGAGTAGTTTGACTGACAGATGTCAGGGGAATCGGGACAGAAGTGGCGCCGGAAGCTATTGGAACAGATGAAGTTGATATTGACTTCAGTGTGGAACTGGATACTATGGTCGCATTTGTTGAGGGAGTTGAACTGCTGGATGGAGCTACCTGCGGTGGCCTTGGGTTTGGGCCTAGATTTGTGCTTAAATTTGGGCTTGAAATCGAGGAGGAGGATAATGAGGAAGCTGGGGTTGTGGTTGTGGTCGTGGTCGGGGTCGAAGTTGTATTCGAAGCCGTAGTCGTAGTTGAAGCAGAGAGACTTGAATTCTTAGTGTCCGATGATGGAACAGCTTCTTCTGCAATAAGGACACTGGAGTGTGAAATGGATGTTGTTAAAGATGTTGTTAGAGAAACTCGCGTTTGCAAAGAAGGTATGGTAATCCTCGGCTGCGCCAAGATATTACTCTGGCTGCTGTGCGCTTTTGACGAGCCGCAAGGTGACGAGGCGTTGAAATTAACCGTCACTATTGTTTTCCGTGGGATGGCGGTGCACTGCCTCCCGTTGATGGAAGTAAGGTAGGCCCCTTCGGGGAGCCTAGACATGGCGACTGTTTGGCCAGCCGAAATGGTATCGAGTGGTCTCGCTTGATTCTACCCGGACAGTATTCGACGCTGATTATATCTGCAGACGAGTGAAAGATTCCGAACCCATGTGGTGGACCATGTGATCAGAAGAATCACAGTCTCCGTCCCGCAATACTGTCGAGCCGCCTAATTCAAAAATATTTGTTGACGGAATCGAGGATGAGCAAACATGCAGGCCTTACACAAGGATGAGTGGGATGAATAGATCAATGGATGGCATGGAAAGGGTCGTGTACTTGAGTTTGGGGAATGGTAAAACAATAAGTTGGATGTTTGCAGTTTTCATCTACAGCCAACGTAGCTTTGAAACTTGAATACACATCGGAGGCTGGTATCAGAGTAGCCGTATGACATTGTGTCAGAATGTTTTGACCCAGCCAGGGCTAGGGGGAGTAAGCCACGAGCATCCTGGAGGATCCTGGAGGTGAGAGAAACCCCTCCCGTCCTCCCGCGCGACGTAGTCATGTCGTCAATCGAGGGGATTTTCCCCTCACAATGGATGATGGCCTTACACGGCAGGCCCGTCACCAGAATAACCATTAGATTGAGTAAGATTTGACCAGTGAGCTGTCCAGGTACGGAGGAGGATGGGTGGAACAGGGGGTTGTGGCAACCCTGATGTGCGACATATCTGAGGCATGAGAATCGTCAGAGCCACAAGAGGAGAGGACCCTGCGCGGCCACCTTTCACAAATACTGAGCGACGATGAGGTCGATGCGGCCACGTTCTCCTTGGTTAGGACTGGACTCTTCTCATATCGATCATGTAAAACGGAGAGCCAATTTTAACCTTCGTGTAACATGCAATACTATTATATTCTATATTACTCTGCAGCCAAGCGACTCTCGGCATGCAGAGGATCGCAACTGCATAAAAAGCGCGCAGACAGCCGGAAGGGCTTTGCACAATATTATTCGCGCGAGTGCCCACCTCCCACAGGCATTCATTCGGTTTAGAAATAGTGCATGATCGAGCCCATGATCGAGCCCATGGATGCATTCGTGTACGCCGGGTGATGCCAGCAAGCGGGGAGCAACAACACACACCTCGTGGGGGTACCAAGATCAAGTGGCTCGTTGCTGCACCGCTAACTATCAAAGGGACTCTTTCGTCAGGAACCTAACGTCTCATTGTTTCCCACGTTTTGAAGATATTTCGACATGCGCTCATTAGTTGCCTCATTAAAAATATTTGTGGCTCATGGCTCACGCAACAGTGTATCGCAGCAACTCCGACTGCCGTTTTTCTGAATCTGGGTTTGTCGGAGCAAGGGGCTTGTTGGCGTTTCGAAACATTCGACGTGTGGCTCACTTGAAACAACTTCGTGAGCGGGGCGGCTTCTGTTTGTTTGACCACTTGGGAACGTGAAGGATCCATCCAACATGGTTGCCAACACATACGACCGAGGAAAAAAAAAAAAAAAAAAAAGCATTGACAAAGTCTGGCGCTCAGGGCACAGAAACTTCTGCGCTCTGCCTGCAACGGTTCGCCTGACCAGTTAAGTGACATGTTCATCTCCATCTTCTTCGGGGCTACGGAACGACACAGTTTACAACAAGTGCAATATGCCTACGACCTTCATGCAGCTTTCAAACAGTTCCACCAGCACGCCAAGTAGATATGACACAGACTCATGCAGTATCGTAGGCAAACAGACTAACACTTATCAATGCGGACAGCACATGACGCCTGGTGAATACTATTTAGTAGGGATCATGCCATGGAAATTCTAGAAGGCCACATGGAAGACTACTTTGGACTTGAATGTTGTAAGACGCACCAGCGTCAAGACTCTGTGGACCCGAGGACCCGAGAGACGTACCTGTCAACCGCGCGACAAGACGGAGCAGAAGCGACCTCAGTTATCACACCACTTCGTCCACTACATAAGCTGGCTAACGCTGAGTAAATATTGTAGACCATGTGTACCGTTCAGTAATTCTTATTGACCCAGTCAGTGGTGGCGAAATAGAAGTGATTGTACGGAATACTGTAGAGCATTGTCCACACATGGGCCCAAGTGCTCTCTATCTGCGGAATACCACACCGATCATTACGGAGTACACCGTATATTGTATTGTGTTGTGCTCTGTACGGAGTACTGCGTGTAGTACTATGGCACATTGTGCGCTGTTGTATTTATGCCTTACGGAGCAGTATTGTCACTAGTTATTGTCTTTGAACACCGAGACAACGTAATTTACCCCACCTCAGCTTGAAATGATACATTCAACATACATAAAATATGTACGGAGTACATTGCAGCACTGTATAGGGAACAGCGAAACTGTACAGCGCTCTGCACTTTACAATAAAACAATCGGCGAACGCATTGCAATGTGATGATAGACAGCACAATACTTATCAGCCTGACCATCTTCACTGGCTCGCGGCCCGTAAATCTTACCCCTGGCCGGAGACTCACCAATTAGGTTAGCTCCTTTGGCCGAAACGGTCTGGTTGACCCCACATTCAACAACCCACGACGATTCATCCACGAGCCCTCAACTCTGAAAGGATTCAGTCGCGCCGAGTATCATACGGATCGTTCTTCAATTTCAAACAAGCGTGTTCGTAATTCACTCCTTTTAATATCACCTGAATGGTGGCGAGCCGGCAACTAGCCCACCAAGACATTCGCTATCCGACCCTCTTTAGGCCTTGGTGATCTCATTTTTTTAACGGATACCCGGGATCGTCGGTCGACGCCGTATGATCGATCCTGCATCACGTACCGCCAACACTGTCCCTACCAGTCATCTCACCTGGCAGTCAGTCGTCATTCAGCTCCAGTTCATGACTCAGGGGTTGTCAACCTACATGAAAAGCCATCCCTACACACAGCTTCCTCTCTCTTGGCTATCGATGCAGCCGGAAGGTCTGCAAACTAAAGACTTGGAAGCACATAGCCACTATCCCTTTGTAGTAAATGCTAGCCCAGTCATAGACATAGGCACAGGCGCAGGCGCAGGCACCGTCGCAGATTCTGTATGCCTCGCAGGTGACAGCTACGCTGCTTAGCCATCAATTGATTCCGGCCGCGATCTAACTGATCTGGTAGCTTTGCGGTTTGCATTTCAGGCCGCCAAGAGGGTGTTTGGATCCAAATATCTGCAGCTTTCTTGCTTCGTCATGTTTGGAACTTTACCGATTGCTGGTAAGTTGAGTTCCACGTAATGAGTCGTCTCTGCTTTATCTAGCCTGTCGATACAAGCACCCTCAATTCCAACGATTTCCTTTCTCCAGCTTAACGTAGAACATCATTTCACACTTCTTGCACCTATCCCCGCCCAAACAATCTTCTCTGTCTTTTCATAAGCCTGCACCACGTGGCTTGGCATATGTGTTTGCGTCTCCCTTCAGTCTTTAGGTCTTGGCTGCCTTGCCCCCATGTCTTTAACAATCAATCCTCACCCGTTTCTGCCTCATGACTTCACTAGAATTCTAACGCAGACTACAGCAAGCTTGCCCTTAAGGGTCGATCCGAAAGACATTCCAGACCCTACACCCATTACTCTACCAAGATATCAACCACTTGCAAAGGATGATGAGTTGGCCGATGAGTCCTTGTCATTACCACTTTTGCTGAGACAGACTGGCCGCGACTCAATCACTCTCGGATCTACCGGCTTATCAGCCATTGCGCTTGATTTGAAGCTCGATGTCGGCGTGCGTGATCTCGTGCCGGCCGCATCATGCTTGCCTAATTTCCGTCAGTGGGACACCTTGGCAACGGAAAGTGCTCAAAATCAAGTTGACGAAGATCGTTTTCCTTTACGAAACGGAACGATGTCCCCTGGCCACCGAGTATATCTAGAACGAAGGAGAGAGCTTGCCAACACGAATGAAAATGCGTTTCGCACTGTGAGGAGGATTTCGGCCCCGAAAGGCAAACAACAGGCTAGGTTAGGCAATGCCTACGAATTTTTCCGATGTCTGGAACAGTTCACGCCTTTCTGGGACGATCCTTCCCAGGCTCATCAACTGCCGCCGTCGCCAGAGCTAACAGCTGCGGAGGCCAATTTTCCAGTCGATTCTGCGCCATACCAAGCGTCGATTTCCATCCGAACCTGCTCTGGCGCATCTATGCCAGCGGAAATTAGACAAGATTTGTTGAAGGCCTTTATCAAGCTGGTTGCTTATGATTTCGGATGCAATGTTTCATTAGCAAGGAACGAACCCAGGCTTCAGCTCAACTCGCCAGCCGGCAAGCACCAACGAAAATCGTACACGCCATCAACTTGTCAATTTGTATTCCAAAGCCCCCTGACGCGAGAGGATGCACGAGCAGGGGTCGTCCATGGTCCCGTTGCTACGGTAAGCACTCGTCCCACGGTCGACTTCACTTCTCCGGATGCCCAAACCGCGCAAGCTTTAGACCTCGCCCGCGAAGTGATAGCCGCACTAATCACTGCTCAACATCGGAACCGCGAAGGCAGACAGGAAGTTCAATCCGGATATGGACAATGGTGGACAACTAGGCATAGATGGGGCGGAGGTGTGGGAGGGCCCATTGGGCGAGAAGTCGAGAAAAGGTTTGCGACTTGTGAGAAGGAAGCGTTCTCTAACAAGAAGAATGATGCCCGTGATGGACCAGCCAGCAAAAAGGTTCGCAGAACCATGCCAATTTATGATAATTACCGCATGGTTCGGCCATCACCTTTTTCATGGGATCGGAAAGCCAAATATGAGGCAATAGGCAGAGTAAAAGATGCAAGCTACGATGACATTTTTGTCGTTAGCTCCATTTTCCATCACGTCTCCATCCTTCGTGTTCGTGTGCCGACACGATTACTTGAAGTTCTGGACGGATCGTCAGAGCCGGATCCGGCGAAGCGAAGCTGGGGCAAGGTTGAGTCTTGGAGGAGCCCATGGTATGACTTCTTTCACGTGGACCAAAGAATTACAGCGATGCAATTGTTATGGGCAGTTATGGCATACCAAATGAGGAAGGACACGTGCGAACAAGAGAATGCCGACGGCAGGCAGTGAGACGGAATCAGCGTATATAAACCTAGCACAACCTAGCGTTTGGAATACTTGTACATGCAAAGCCATATAGCATCCTGATATATCCACACAATCTAACAGCTTGTTGAACAGCCCGGGGCTTCGGCCTCGGCAGGTATTACTACTAAGTGCTTCGTAGGTACTGCTTGCTAATATGGATGATATCATACGAAGAGTAAAACTAGCAAAGTGTCCCCTGCACTCCGCAGACAGCCTCTAATTAGCAATAAAGACATCATGGTCAAGGTCTCAGCTAGACATCACATACACCTTGGCGGAAGTACGAGCAGGCCACGCCCGGAGACGCTGTTAATTTCAGCAAGGACCGAATGATGGAAGTGCTGCAGTTGCGTTGGAAGCCTTCTATCTGTTACTACTGTTTGACGAAAGTCAAATGGCGAATTCGAATTATCTCAAACGAGGGGAAGGGGTAGTATCTCCTCGTTGGCTTGTTTGCTAGTTGAGGAGCTAATATCTTTTGCATGCTCAACAGCACAAGCCAGTAAATCCGTGTTGCCGGCGATATTGTGGATATTATTCAATCACAGGAACGTAGTCGGCATGATACTTGACGGAAGGGAGCTCCCGGATATACATCGTCTCCCGACATGCGATATAGTTAATGTCCTTAGGCAGCATTCCAACAGAAGTAGTCTACATCAACAGCTTGCACCGGACATTTAACAAACCGAAAAATGAGAAGAAACGGGAGTCATTCAAGAGAGCTGGATCAACAGGTGCGAGCTCCCAACATTGACGCTTGAAGGCCAGCATACAATGCCGCAACCATCGGCGATGACGACAACTTGTGATAATGGACTCCCCACGGAGTACAATGAAACAAATCTGTCCTGGCACTGGCTCTTCCTATTTCTGCGAGTCCACGCAACTTCTTTCACGCGAGTCTCCACAGGAGTCGTACTTGACATCATGGCGCCGTCGCGAAATATCAAATCTAGACTGCTGATTGGCTAAAATATTTGCCTAGACGCGTAAATGGTATGACTAGTGCGCCGTGAGCGCGCGACGGACGCAGCCCCATTTCACATTGACCGCGTAAATTGACTTGTGTTGACGCGTCTACTGATCTGGGGATGTAAGTGGCGGGCTGAGAATCACTAGTGAGCACTTCATTCACAAATATTGACAATGCAGCCTTGTTGACAGTGGGAACTAGGCGTTTTTATCGCATTGAGCTAATTTATTTGACATGTTACTACGGCTTACGGAGTACCGAGTTGAAGTCCTGTTTACGCCTTAACCAAGCCCACTTAGAAACTCCAGGGGGCATGTCGAACCAGCGAAGCAACCAGACAAAGAAGATGTGAAGACTCAACCACAGGGTACCACAAAACAAGTGAGATATGCAGGCCACCAATGTCATAAATGTCGAATGGCCCCTTGAGCCCCTTTCCTTCCAATCATTGCTCTCATACAGTTCCGGAGCTTTTCTCTGAGTCCGACAATCGCGTGGTCTAGTAAATTCCGCTGAAGACCACATAATAAAGGGAATAAAAAGAGCTATCAAATGGACACAAGCATAGGTTAAAGAAAAAAAAAGAAAAACAAAGAAACCGTAAAACACTGACCAAATGCTTCTCCAGATCAGATAATTGTAACAGGTGGCAAGCTGTGTCATTGCACCGCCTAGATATCTGCAGCATATATGTCCAACTTGTGCAGTGCTCTGGTATAACCTACACCAGATAAACAAAGGAAAGAGGGAGAAAAACAAGGAGAATGAACATTTTGCCATGAATAAAGCCTCAGGTGTCGTAGTAGACCACGATTTCGGGGTAAAACTGCACCGCTATGCCAAAGGTTCCTCGAAGGTCAGCCTTCTTCTAGCAACGCTGAGCGGCGTGCGTGCCGATGAGATGGGGCCAGGTGTCCTCCAGGGTTTCTGTGCGGGACTCGGCGTTATGTTTACAAAATCTGCGAAATCAAAGCCCTGTCCCGGTGTGTTGGGGAACAAATTGCCTCCACCAGGTGTAGTCATCATAGAAGAAGGGAGATCAAGCTTGCCACTTTTGGGCGGTGGCGTAGAAAGGCGTTCCATGCGACTTCGGTTTGACTTGACTGCAGGGGAAGGTGACGCCGCGAGATACAACAGTAAGTCTGCGCCTTCTTCGCCGGTCTTGCCACCATTGGGAGCATCTACGCTCCCTTTACTTCGTTTGTTTGTAAGGCTTCGGGTCTGCATCGGCGGGGTACGAGGAGGTGAGGATTGTACATTTTTCACATTGAAAGAGTGTGCAGGTAGTAGGTCGTCGTCGTCATCGGAAGTGGTGGCAAAATTTGGGGACGTGAGCGCAGCTGTCATTCTTCGCTGTTGGAAAAATGACACATCTGGCCCACCGGAAGTGGTGAAGTGCTGCTGACGCCGAGGCTTAATGGGCGACGACTGCGCTAGCTGGTGGGTTTCTTTCCATGAAGAGTGTCCTGAAAAGGATTTATGAGCGGTCGGTGATCCTCGAAAACGTTTACCAGGGCTGGAGGCTGTGTGATCAAAGGATGCAAAATATGTGCGCTTTCGGTGGCCTGAACTTCCGTTACTGGAACCGACAGCATCGGAGAATAACGGTGCCTTGAGCGGTGAGCTCATCAAAGTTTTTGTGGGATAAGGAAGATCGGAAGCACTGGAAGACGAGTCGGATAAGGCCTCTCCATCGCAGAGGCGCCTTCGTCGCATCTCCTCTTCTAGTTTTGGTTCGATGGAATCGAGTGTCAAGTCTTCCCAGCCATGTTTGGTCTTAAACTGCGCCAGGGCTAAACGATTTTGCAGTCGGCGTGCGATCTGAATGATAATTAATTAGTCACATGTGCTTTCTGACAGGATCCAAGCCCGAAGCTGTCGTGAACAAAGTTGAATGGATGGAAAATTCGACATGTGCAGCAATGTGTCTGATTTCCCGCAACTTACTTTGCTCACTTCTGCACGCTTGAGTATGCTGTCCACTACATCCTCCGGCTGTTTTTTCCACGGGGACGGCATGGTTTGGACCATGGAGAGAGCGAACGCCAAAGGATTTGGACAATCAACTACCTCCAGTTATTGTTGCTAGTTATTGAATTGGCGTTCTGCGGGTTTTCGTTGTTGTTGTTGAGTTAGCACAGCACCTGAGGGAGGACCAGGGATGCGGGTGAAGTTGAAGGGAGGAAGCGGAGGGAAGAAGGTAAAGACCACGGAGTAGTGTAGTTAGGTGACCGACCGTGCGGGTGAGACGGAGCCAAGTTCGGCGGCTAAGACCAGAACAAGGTGTAAGCGGCTGTGATGGGGGTGGCCAAGGGAAGGGGCCTTGTGCGCAGCGACAATTAATTACCTCTCTTTGTTCTTGTAATGCGTTTCAGTCACTATAAAGCAAGTCTTAAACAATTTCCGTTGTCGTTCTCTTTCAATTGACGAATTTTAAGCTTAGGAAAGAGAATAAGTGCCGTTTCCGGGGCGAAGACGCAGCGGTATTGGATGTCGGGTTGGCGACGACGTGAATTACGGTTGGATTTTCCGCTGCTTCTCTATGCTACGTTCTTGTTCCTATACGGAGTATCCGTCTGTACTCCGTATAATGCTGATAATCCTTTTACCTTTACTTTTATCGGAATCCAGGCCGGCTGAGAGGTTTAGGTGGGCGACTGGGTGGCATTCCGGTGCTAAAGACACACCAATCCCACACACTTGTTAGCAGGTTGCAAGATGCCAGAAACGCAAGAGCCTTCAATAATCATCTTGAAACCCTACTCCGTACTCATCCAGATCGAGATAAGTTTGGTATTTATTTAGCCCTACATATGTACATCGCTTGATAAGAGATTACCGTACTCGACTCTACTATCTATTTATTACTGAATTTCCTTGCAAAACTGGTCGCTGGGTTCCAAATTGCGTAGAGAATGCAGAGTAGACGTGCGTTGGAATAAGTTATGCACATGGGTTGGGCAGTATTCGCTGTCTCAAGTGGAATGAATGCTTGTCGGTTCACCTGCGAAATGATAAAAGGTGACTGTCACTAAATTGAATTATTGACGAGTGCTTTAACGAAAGCCCTCTTTTACCTCACGTTCCGCGATGGCCAATTTGAGGAGGGTTTAAGCCCTCAAGTCTAGTGCTCATTGAGGGAATTGGTATAGCTTACTCCGTACAAGTTCAAGACTCGATCTCACTGAATCTACTCATTACTTTAAGAAAGCCTATGAGTTCTGGCAGCTGTAATACATGTCAACATGCAAGTAACGATCGGTTGCTCACATCATATATAGTACGAAATAACAGACAGAAAGCCCTTATTGACGGCGAAACTCAACTTCGAAAGGGCGTCAGAGCGAGAGGGAGAGAGGGAGTGCAACGAGTTGACGGATCTGCAGAATCGAGGATTGTAGATGTCCCCTGTCAAAGCCTCTACAGGCTACGGAGTGCCTACAGGGTACGCCGTAGTTACATTCTAGTTGCTCCGTAGCGTACGGAATATCCGGTGCAGGTTAGCGACCTGTTGCCGTGCCTAGCAGGGTTTGGCGATCGGCCTATACCACTGTCATCGACGCCACAGGGATTGAACGAGACCGAAATTGTGGCAGCAACTTACTCCGTATAGCCTTGTAGATTATGAATAACTACCGGATTTTCCATCTTTATCATACTAGTATGTCTTTGGGTGAAATGCCTGGACGATTATACATCCCACGATTCGTAGCAGGTCTGAATTACACTTTGAAGGAGCAATACCTTGCTTGCAAATTCATTCATTGCCCATTTGCTTTTTTGTGAACGGGGCAAGTAAACATCCTATCATCAATACAGAGAAAGAACTGCACTGCGCGGTTTCAAATGCTAGTGTACGGCGGCCGAGGTCAAATTTGAGCTGCTAACGTCATTGCCGTTGCTATTAGTTTGGAGTCTGCCAGCGCAAATACACCTAGCGTTCACACAAACTATACGGTACCTGTCACCTGTTCGCCCTGATCGAGATCTCAGAATGGCATGTCTTCTAATCGTCATTCTGGGGAGGCTGGTCAGGAGTTCTGATTGCGCATTCCAACTAGACCCACTCACACCAGACAAAGAGTTTTGGGATGCTTAGATGACTCTAATTTCAACGGCGGACTTCAACCGACACGTACAGACTTATTCGTGGTCAATGGAACGGAGTATTGTAGTTTGGGATAAGACTCATTGCGATATTTCCACGTCTGGTAGATACAGAAGATGGATGTGTTGTCGTCGAGACGCCTCTGCCGTAAGGCACATGACGCAGCTCACTCCTGTTATTATCTGTCAGGAGCGCTGAGATATTGATGAGATATTTAAAAAACAGTACTACAACGAGAAGCCAAGCTAAACAAGTGGGTTAAATAATGTGACACCGCCATGTGAACAAGCCCAAATTGACGCGCATTTTTAGGGTGCGATGAACACTGGTTGTTGTAAATAAAAGTTGAACATCTCCAGCAAAGATTACCCGTTGCCAAGGCAATGAACGTTCGAACGCAAATTGCGAGCATCACCACTCGACACGATGCAAGCTTTGCAGATAACAACAGCCTAGAGGAAATAATAGTGTGTACTCCAGCGGTCGCGAAGAGGCAGTTGGCTTTGCAAACACTTCGTATCGATGTTAAAGTGGTCGTCAATTGAGAAGTAACACTAGTCACTGCAAAAGATGTCCCCGTGAGCATCTCCAAAGGGCAACAACTTCACCTCCTATGCTAGTCGCTAGGTTCCAATAATTAAAATAGTAATGTTGGCACATCTGCACGTCTGTATATCCTCATTCTGCTGGTATCTGTCTCAGGAAAGAAGAAAATGATCAAGAATAAAGACAGACGAGATGGTGTCTGGCCATGGCCGCAAACAGTCAAAAAACAGGTTTTTCTGGCAATCTTACACAAGTTCACAGGCGTTTCTAAGCCAGACGCTTGCGAAAAACTGGGGTCACCGAGTCCCTTGCCTTGGGAAGGTCAGCCAATTTTGACAGCTCAAAAGAAGAAAAGTTAGATTACACGGAGAAGCCCGAAGCAATCATTAACTGCGGGGTATTTAAGCACTGTTGATGGGATGGTGCTGTTTGCTAGATGCCCAATTGAACGAGGTTCAAATACAGAACATTTACCACTCCCATCTTAAGTCATAGTTAGATGCAGTGCAGATCCGTAATTGGTGCCCTCCAAGACACTCCTGGCTATGTCTTACTGTGTTTTTTTCTGGCTTCACCTGCAACGATAAATTAACACTAGACAACAAGCCTTGTGAACATTTTTTTTATGCAACATATAGAATTACACCCCACACTCCGTACTCTCACAGAGCACAGTGGAAAAGGTAATTCTGACGGACAGCCCGTCTGTGTATACTATCGTTATTAGTTGTCTCCATGGTTTTCTCTGTGCTTTGTACGAGGTACAGCTTAAATAGCTCAGATGTTACTTTGTCACAGCGACGAGAGTCAAGATTGCCATCGACAGACCCTAGTCTTATTAGCAAGATTTCTTTAGGAAATAGTGGCCGAGGATTGAGGTGTTTTGGGGACCGTCTCTCGTGTTCGCTATCCGTTTGCCATGGCTTGGTGGAATTGGGTAGTTGAGGAGTACTTTCTACTACTAGGCTGAGAACCCCAATTGTCGCAGATGTACTATGTCACCCTTGATAATGACAAACATCTGCTCTATTGTACTCGCCGGATTATTTACAGTGTTCCTTGTCATATCCGCAGACACTTACCGCCATACACGTATTGCGAAGGTGGCAAGGTCATATAACTAGTTAGGTGTGGGATGCGACATGGGATTTCATGCCGTCATTTGAATGCGGATCTTGGCGGAGATGCAATGCTCCACCAAGCAGAAGCACTTCTTCAGGATTGACAGATTCGTGGGTTACACGCACGTATTGTAACTAGTTACTGTGCGTAGCTAATTGGTGTCTGCTCCAGGTGCATGCATGCGCTTGTTGACCTTACCTGTCCTTGCCAATGACCTAACAAGACGAGACGGGAAAATCAACAGCGCTACACATTTTGCTACGGGCGGGTTTAGAAGCTGCATACAACCTCACAAATCCCTACAGAGAGCCGAACTCAACATTTCCAATTGCATGTCTGTTAGCTCGTCCTCCCGCTGCATCCACCTTGGTCTGGGGCGGAGTCAAGCGCGGCAGCAACTTTACGAGGTCACAGGATGCCTGTCTACGCTGGCGGAGCTCGTACTTTGTTCCTTTTGTTAGAGCTCAATCGTCTTTCGTTTCCTGTTGTTCAACTGGCTCCTGATCCCTTCTCGACCACCAATTTCTCTCACTTTACTTCTACTTGTTTCCCTTTTCTTCTTCAATTTTTTTTTTTTTTGTGTTTGGTTATTGATTTCCTTTGGGTTGGCATTGCGCAATTTCATGACACTGGAACCTTCCCATTGTTCCTTACCTTGGGAAGGTAAGCTAAGCCAGTGACCCAAAAGTTCCGCGGCAGATAGCAACCAGAAGTTACGGATCACAACGACGCAGATCTCGATCGCTGCCATTGCACTTCCAATTTCCCCCCAAAATTCCCTTGTTTCTTTCTCGCAATCAATTCGCATCTCCTTCCAAGACTCTTGGCGTAATTAAATTCTCGTTCTCCTTTTTCGTACTCTCCCTGCCAGCAATTACTTTCTCTCCATCAAGACTTTCCCAGGCCCAACGACCGTGGAGGGCGACGCCAGCTGCTGCGACAATCCGTCGTCGCTATGGCCCCTACATTTCTCAAAGAACTACGTCGTCGATCAAAGGCAAGCTTTCGAACCGACAACTCTACCGATGTGTCTAGTGATGGAACTACCAGCCAGGGCACTTCACCCTCGAGTGGCTCGGTAACTCCTCCGTCTCTCGGCCATCGATCCGATCCTGCACTCGATCTTCAGATAAAACCTTCAAACACTTTACAGAAAAGCCAGACACAACCGTCTTCACAACCACGCCCAATGGTAGCTAGTACCAATAACAGCGGCAGACGTAGCGTCTCTGGCATGTCAGGCCTTGGTGCCCCTCCAGGCAGTGGACGAAGTAGTGTGCCTCTATCGCAATATGCCCCACGCATACACAACATCTCAGAGAATTCCTGGGCGAGTACCTTCCTCCATTCTCTAAACTATTCTGGCCACCTTGCGGTAGTCACGCTTGCTTTTTTTATACGAGGCTCATTATTCTCTTTATGTTGGAAAGGTACTAACTATTTGCACCAGGTATATCAGAAGGTTCTTCTCCTCCACGGCTCAATTGGTGAACCCGAACAACTGTCAATTAATGGCACTGTGGCTGTGAGCCGGTATGATGATAGTTTTCCAGCTATTAGTTGGCCGGTTTGCGAATCTCATTTCAAAGCGCTGGTCTACCTACAGCCAGGGCCAAACAGATTTAGACTCGATTTTTCTAGCCATAAGCTTGCAAACAGCTCCTCATCGAATCCCATACATGCCTCATACCTGACGCTTCACATGATACCAGCAATGAACGCTCCACCGTTGCAACTTGCCATCTTGTTAGGAAAGGACTCGACGGAGAAATTTGATGCCGCGCCAACGCGAGCGGAAAGAGAGGGCAATGATCTGGACACGGCAGTCAGGAAGTTTCGGATGGCGGCATATCTTTGGCAAGCTTTTACTGCAGAACAAATGTGGAGGCATAAGCTGGGACGAAGATGTTTCCGTTATGAGGAGGAGTGGGTTCTAGGAACCGCCAATTATCGAGACAGAGAAAATGGCACCATGCGCTCCGAAGCTAGAATTCACATCATACGGTCAGACAAAACTGTGGCAGAGATCCGTGATGTCCACAAAGCCCAACAAACCGACGAGGTCACTGGTAAAAACGCTTTGTTCAACTTGGCCGCTGAAGCCATCAAAGACTATTTCAAGCCATTTCCTGGCCAGAAGAATTATGTCTCTGTGCTTGTTCTAGACACCAAATGGGATCCTCAGCAAAAAGTCATTGCAGGCCACACTGCCCTAGGCGGAAGCACAGGAGACCTGCAACTAGCGATCTTTGGGTCCCACTGCTTGCACAGCTACCCTTCTACTTTCGAGGAAGTAGTGTCGGCGTTTACGGATTGTACCCCTATCGACACCAATTATGTCGCAAATGATAATAATGAAGCCGGAAGCTCCTGGGAAGCGGCAAACAGTGGCATCGGAGCTCACCTGCACGAGACTGGTCACTTATTTGGTTGCCCACATCAAGAATCGGGTGTAATGCAAAGGGACTATGTTGTGTTGAATCGCTCGTTTGTGCCACGAGAGGCATACTCTACAAGAACGAAATCGAAAGGAGGTTTGGTACAACAAGAGGATGAGTGTGGGTGGCACCGTTTAGACTGTTTACGCTTTCGAGCCCACCCTGCCTTCAAGCTACCGAGCGATCCACCATTAAACTCAGACGACAGTGTTCAGGCCTTTGCGATTGAAGGTGGCACGGTGCTAGCTACAGCAGCAACTGGCATATCTTTCGTGGAGATTCTTGGTGAGGGAGATGACGTGTGTCGTGCGTGGCTGGAGTACAAAACGGAGAACGGGCCCGTACAACGACAGCTTGCGCTCAACGAACAGGACCTGCGAGCACGTTTGCCCGAAACGAAACGCACAGGACGCATGTCAATATCAATCAAGTCTCATGGCGGCGGCCATCTAACTATCGATAACTTCAAGGATTTCACCTCCAAAGGTTCTATGATAAAGTTGGCTGGTGGCAAGATGGCTTCCAGGGGCCAGAAACTAGGCGACTATGAGACAGCAGCCTGCGAGCAGCAAGAATTCATATTCACCAGTGTGGAGAAGCAGGGCAGGGTCATGTCGCAGATAACTGCCTATCACAATTCCAGTCTCCAGGGGCTTGAGTTTTCCTATGATGACAATACCTCACAAATACTAGGCAAGGGGGAAGGAAACGAGGAATGTGGTACTTTTGAGTTTGGTGAGTTCGCGTAGAGTTTTTGGTCTTGCAGAGTTGTATTTCTAACAAGTCAAAGATATCCGTCGGGGCGAGTATTTGAGCGGACTTTTTGTCAGAGCAGGGTCCCGGATTGAGGGAATTCAAATATTGACCAGTTTGGGCAGGAAATCGCCTGTATTTGGCAATGCTCACGGCGGATCAGCGTGAGTTTGGTTTATAGTCCGTTCAAGTACACGTGTGAGAACTAACATGCGCTCAACTAGTCACAACATCATACCACCCCGTGGATACAGCATATGTGGCATATCAGGCTCTTGCGGATCATGGGTCAATGGCCTGTCAGTTCTTATTAAACGATGAGGCGGACATGTTGACAAGCCTACAAGCCTCCAAACGACTCCACAATCCAACCGGCCAAGTTGGCGTCATCCCCATTTGACAAGTGACTTCTGGTTGGATCGTGGATGCCTCTGGCACAACTAGTTCTATGGTTTCCTCTTGAAGCCAGCTCTGACTTCGACACATGCATTCTACTGCCCTTGCAACACTCGTACCTATATCTTGAGATTCCTCGCACACTATTTAGTCCGTTAGCAGCAAAGCAACCACTACGAGTTTGGTCGGCACTTTGTGCATGATTGGCCGGGCAACAAGGCGTTGGAAAGGTTTTCTACTTTATTGGTTGTTTGTTGTTTCCTGATTTGATGCTGTTAATATACACGATAAGATTACAGCAATGGCGGCATGGTGGTGTAGGTTGTCCTATTAAATGAACATGTTTTACAGACCAGAGCTGCGGCCAAATGTAATGGGACCCATGACAATGATACAGGAATGGCACATAGGTACTGATTGGGACTCTTAGAATACGATCGTGGAGATTATTGACAGCAAACTAATCAAAACGGTGGCTAGTATTAAATAGTTCAAAGGACCAAACAAAGCCCTGAACGAATAGATCTGCAGATAGTGAAATAATTTATCAACATCCAGTTGCTCAAAAATTAGAACAGATCATTGCAATTACCTTGCTCGCCTGGGGATCCGTGGTTTTGGCTGACAGTGCTTTTCTAGAACCTATCAACAATATGTACATGTAAGGAAGGGAGGTGATATAAGATTGCAGGATGTAAAGGGTGCGAACTATTCCTTGCAGATATACTTTCTGAGCTCTATATTCAAATGACACGGTTGATGGGCTTGCGGCTTGAATAGATCAGTTGACTATGATTACCCATTCTGCATTGATGATTGCCTACCTGGAGAGTTTTGCGTGACATCTATGTTCGTCACGTGATACAAACAGTTCTGTACTCCGTACTGGACGCCACCGTCCAACGCCAGTGCCGTCAGCATGAGGGCTTGGACTATGAGGGCCGGATTGACATGCGACCTGTACGAGCAGAATAATTAAAGGGTAGCCATGATGCGTAGGACATCCATACGGAGCAAACTAATGAATTTTTGCAGAGTGTAGAACGCGTTAAGTCAGAGATGGTTGACAGGGAGCAATGCTTTCAACCCCAATCGCCACGAGCAACCGATGACGGCATCCCCACTCACCAGGTCAGCTACTAGTACTCACACCGGCCTTGGCCAACCACCGCCAGCAAGACACCCGCTAGCTGCCTCTTTGCTTGCCCGCCCTAAAAAAACAAGGTCACAAACTTCTGGACCATTACTCCGTACATCGTCATCTTTCGACTGGATCTTACCAGACCTCCTACAACCTACAGCAGGTCTTCGTATGTCTTCCTCTTTTTTTTTTTTCTTTTTTTTTTTTTTAAATAAAATATCCATTGCTTCCCATTTCCTTACCCCTGCGCAACTTGTTATAGCAACAATCTGACGGTCTCTCACTGTTTGCATACCCCGATTACATCACAACTATTTCAAGATAGTTATAAGTATTCCGCCTTGCCCGACCAGCATGTCGAAAAGAAGCAGTGTCGCCTCATCCAGCGCAAACGGCGATATGGCTAAGGCTACCAGCAGCATCTCCAACCAACCTGGTGAGTAATTGTCGGATTAGGCTTCGCGATACTCTCTATATCAACCCAATTTTTGGTCTGAAGACTAACAACTAGCTTTGTGTGCTCACCATGAAGCTATCGACAAACAGAAGACGTTATTATCAGCCGATGTGGGACACTTCTCCCTGGTACGGGCGATGCACCTTGCCGATTTGATCACATTGATGAACGGTACGACTTTACTTGACTCGATCTGGGAAACCGAAGAAGCTATCCCTTTGCTTTTACGGATCACCCCCTCACAAAGAATGGTTAATATTAATGCCCTGGGACTAGGTTTCTGTGGTGTCATGTCCATCTTTTCGTCCTTGCGATACTGTCTTGGTGACCCGAGCTCATTGGGCAATGTTTGGCTGGCGCTTGCCTTCCTGCCCTTTGGATTATTTTTCGACTTCTTCGACGGCAGGGTTGCGCGCTGGAGAAATAAGAGCAGTCTCATGGGCCAAGAGTTGGACTCCCTGGCAGACTTGGTACGAATTGACCTGATTCCTGAACCGACTGATAACCCTTTTTGTTGGGAAGAACTGTTTGCGACCACATAAGAGAACCTGCATTAACAATGTCCGATATCTAGATTTCGTTCGGCGTTGCGCCAGCAATGGTAGCCTTTACGATAGGATGCCGATCTGGCCTTGACTCTGTCGGTCTTACTTTCTTTGTCCTATGCGGCCTCACTCGTCTGGCTCGCTTCAATGTCACCGTCTCGGTACTTCCCAAAGACGCCACCGGCAAAAGCAAATTCTTCGAGGGAACCCCAATCCCAACGTCTCTATTTTTGGACGGCGTCATGGCATATTGGGTCTATAACCGTTGGGTTCTACAAGATTTACCGTTCGGCTCTTATTTCGAGGGCACAGCTCTGGAGTTCCATCCCGTAGTCTTGCTTTTTATGGTACATGGTTGCTTGATGACGAGCAAGACGATACGCATTCCCAAGCCCTAAATCCTCCGCTACCCAGCAACCTGTGGCGCTTTTTTTTTCTGATCAAGACACGACATGAAGCAAGTGTATATGGACTATCCACACTTTCCTGTTCAAAGCGAGGTTCAGGGCAAAGTTGCGTAACAGCTACAAGTTGGCATACTCATTGCGCGCCAGTCGTTATATGCGCGTTGTGACACTGGCTGCGCCTACCAGTCGGAAGCGAATATGTACGGGTGAACGGGTTATAATCACATTCGACGGCGGGAATCAATAAGGACTCACAATACACGACATTCATGGATTTCAAGGAAGGGATAGACACTTTTGGACAAAACAATGATTTTTCAGATGCTAGTGGCTGCACAGAGAACTGAGTAAAATTGAGAGAAATAGCTACCCGAGAATACAAAAGGGTGAAATTCATGATAGTCCATTAGAAAAATATGGCCATAGCGTTGACTTCAAAGTATCAGCGCAGCGGCAACACCAACTGGTGTATGTGGAAAAGTTACTGGCGGGTGCTATGCGTGTTGATCTGAAGCAAATTGTCCGTCCGTCGGTCCGTCACAATCTAGTTATCCCATGCCTAAAGCTAGATTAAAATGTTGGCGAGGTATTATGTCAATTGACGAACTGCAGCTTTCTAGTGTACATGTCGAATGAAATCGTTCTATAGATCCGCATCACGACAACGGAATAAGCTGCCGTATTCTCTTCGGTCATGACTAATCAACCCAGCAGTGTATCTTGCAGCACATATCTTGTCATTGCGGCACATTGCCAAATCTGGCGTCTTGATCAACGTCAAACCCGGTATGCTGGCTGGCTCAGTCAACTGAGCTGAGACTTATCATATTCAACAAGGTCGTGCTCAATGATACTCAGAAGAATAGGCTCGTAGCAGGATCCACAATGTACCCAAGACGCCGATAAAATATAATGGGCACCACGCACGATCAGTCCATCCAGTAGTAGATCGAGGCGGACAAGAAAGAGATAATAAAGGACGCTCACGCGTTGCACATCGCTTTTCAGTACGCATGAATACATGCTGGGACAATTACCTACCGCATTTGATAATATGACAGCTGGCAAACTAATCATATCCCCAAGTGTTAAACACGCTCGTGTGTTGACAACGCATATGACAATGCTTATACGCATGACCACAACAGACATAGGCAGTTACGTCAACGCAGGCTTCACTAAATGCCAAGGTCGCGAGGGAACACCTGCAGGGCTCTAGACATAGCACAAAATCGCGGATAAATTTAACTACAATACTGCATACACGAACGGCTTGGTGATAGCAACACCAAGCGCAACACACTCCTGAATCCATCTTACATCCGCTGATCACAACAAGTCTTGCTGGGCAAATGTTGCTCACCTGGGTTCGCTACCCAGTCTCTCATCTTAAGTGATTACAGAGAATATCCATTCTTTTGCAGTCGCTCAAATCAAAGTTGCGATGACAACACATCAGACATTGATACAGAGAAAATGTGCGTGCTTAAGGCGCGAGGCTGATAAAGTCGAGCTATTGAAGACTGACATAATCGAATAATAACCCAAGGAGAACTGCATGGATGAGACGTTTCAAAGAATATCCAACAAGAAAAAGGACAAAATGGGGAATAAAGGAGAAACAGGGAAGGAAACGATAACGAGGCAAAATAGATAAGATACAGCCCAAGAAAACCCCTAAGGATGAAAGTAATGTAACTAACAACAGCGATATAATCTGGACTGTTCAGTCAAAGCCCTAAGGAGAGGTGACACCGCTGCCCTTTGGAAACCGCCCTGGAATAGGCAAATTCGAAATGGTTGCAACACTATCGGTTCTGTTGTCGGGTTTTCTATCCACTTTCCCAATCTCTCCAATGGGAGTTTCGGCTGAGGTGACGTGATCGGCGGCATCCGCCTCGGGAACAACCTGAAGGGCTAGCTCTTGTTGAGTTTCGGACCTAGGAATGTTGCTGGCTGCCAACACGGCTGCAGTCGTTTTTTCATTCTGAACAATGCCGCCATTGGTAAAGTGGTCGTCGTGGGATGCATTTAAGTAAGAAGTACTTGTCTCAGCTAATTCGTGTTCCTCTGTATCAACCGCAGCGTTGGTATCGCCAACTTTATTCGCTATTTCAGATTCGTCATTGCCGTCTTTTCGCAATCCAACAGCGCCGGTGAAGTAGCCGCCGTCTCGATGCGTGGCAGGAGCTACGGGTTCGCTCGTGTATGGATTGATACCATCATGATGTGCCTGCTCATTGGCAATGGCGGCCTGGGACGGCATATTTTCCATCGGGGTTTGGACCGTACCTCCATAACCCATGCGATTATCCTGGCTGTGATGCAGATCGTGATCCTCGTGTCCAGCTGCATATGCTGCTACGGGTAGAGCTCCTGCAGCATCGTATGCTTGTGCATTTGGAGAATAATCCTGCTGACCAGAGCTTACACTAGATGGCGATTGTGGCGCCTGTAAGCCTCGCTGAGCGTTGATTTGAATGTCTGATGGAAACCGCCCACCTGGTTGAGGTCGTCGGGGAACCATTTCGTCTCGTGGTTCTGGATTGACGTCCATTTGATTTGCAGCAAATGGCTCTTCGTCGTCTTCATCAACGATGCCATCGCTGCTCATGGATCGACGTGAAGATCGGCTTAGGCTCCGCGAATGGGTACGCACAAACTGAGTTCGCTCCTCAGGGGTCTTCTCAGTCAACGCCTTGATATCCTCGTACCATGCCATCATCGTATCGTGGCTTTCGGCTCGGAATACCCATGTGTGTCCGCGGTGCATGGTACCGGTTTGTCGGCCCTTGAGAATAAATTTGTTCGATGACCCCCCTTCGCTAGAGTGGGAACCAAGTTTCTGCTCAGGCAAATAAAGAGACATAACTGGCGCTTGGGCTTTGTCTGCAGACTTGAATTCGTGGAGGTGAGTTGTCGAAAGCACGTACCTATACCACGGTTAGTGAAAAGTCAAGGTGCATGCTGCTTAAAATCTGAATTTTGAAATCCACAGAATAACAGCAAATATCAAATGAACATGGAGGATAGATGGTCGTCGAATTACTCACCACCCAGCTGTATAGCTCTTCAAGTACTTGCTCTTGCGTTCCAGCAGCCCTGCCCGGATTTCCTGAGCTGAGATGTGTTCCTGGCCAGGATAATGGATTTGGTCGGAGCTTCGCATCGGGATTGTAGGATCGACAATCTGGTCATCATGCGTCACAAAATGAATCCACTCCTGGTCCTTGGGCATGGCGATGGGACCCTCACGAAGCTCATCCACAACTGCATAAGAGTTGTCCGCCTCACGCTTGAGAATTCCCGCGTAGGCATTGTACGCCTTTTGGATCTCTCCAACGACAATGGACTCTAGCTCGCGACCGGAGCCTTCAAGGTTGAGATAAGCCTATCGCCGTGGTCAGCTATGGAGTTTTTTGGACTGCCACGATCATCTTTGTCAAATATGGGAAGCACAGTATTGTAACGGACTTACTTGGTGCAGGTAGTTTTCTTCGTCGATCTGGCGTTCGACTTGCCGATCTACACCGAGTCGCATCAGATACGGGTCCTGTTTGCCCGTTGTCGACGATGAGTCGACTTCAGTCTTATCGAGCACATCTGCGAGAGCCCGAACGGCTTTGGCAGTACCCTCCATTTCGCGTTGCACTGAATTCTTGAAATCGCCCGACAAGTGTTTGATTTCCTTAATCTTTTGTTGCAAATCACTTCTCAGCCCGGTCAGAGCCAATATGACGTCCTCTTCGATTTCTTTTGCCTTATTAGCCTCTTGTATTGCGGCTTTGTTGTAGTTGCGGAGGAATTGCAGTGCGTCATCGATACCAGCAGACTTTAGAAATTGAGGTGGTGTCGAGATGTTGTTCGCAACATTGGCGAGCTTGACAAGAGCCTTGGACCTTTGCTCATAATGCGATTGAATCTCACGAAAGTAAGTTATTAAATCTTTGAGAACCTTTCGCCATGCTAGATATAGCGTAACGTTAGTACGAAATGTTAAGAATACTTGCAAGACGTGTACCCAAGAATGGTAGGCGCAAATCGAACACAATCGGATTTTATTGTTCTCAAAGTAGCATGCAGAGAGGGAGGCTTCACCCACTTTGGAATCTATTGCCAAGGACATCCGTCGGTGTGCCGGAAGTTGGAACAGGGCAGTAGAATGCACTGTGAGCATCGTCCGGGTCGGAAGCGGAGTGCAGAGCCAAACTTCGAACACTGCCGGCTCTATTGCTTCGGCGGCTGCTGCTGCGCCTGAGACTGCTGGCTCGTCCCACGGATGACTTCTTCCTCAGCGTATTATTGCGCACTGGAAGCTGGTCATCGTCACCTGCTGCGTAACTGTGGACTGAGTTGGAGCGCTGCATGGCAGCCACGTTAGACCTGTAGCTCTCGTCGATGATGGAGCTTCCACGTTGGCTGGCGTCCCACTCCTCAGTGAATCTTCCGGCGCCGACCACGGGGGAGAGAGATGTGTCTTTGCTACTAGGGTTACGCTGTGTGTGATGTTGTCGCATAGAAAATTGAGGGTCGCCGGATCGATGATGATAATCCTCTCCCGTTTGTTGCTGCAGAGTCTGCGCTTCACTGCGGGGGAAGGAGAGGCGGCGATTGGGATTGGTATAAGAATTAGAAGTACGCGGTGACGTGGATGACACCATGGCAGAGCCGGCGCTAACAAAGGCGCAGTACGGAGTAGAAGAAGAGGGATGGACCTATTCGTCAATGGCCAAACACGGCAAACTTTCCTGGCATGCAGGACACTCGACACTTCGAGGTGCACAGTACAGGCGCCTTTACCAAGGGCGACGACGACGGAAAGCAGCCAGCTCGAGGGTGACTGGAACGGTAGATGGGGTAACTAAGTACGGAGTAACTACCTAACTAACTAGCTCGCTGGTGGGCCAAGAGAGAGAGGGGGGGGGGGGGGGTGGTAGGCATGAGGATTTAGAAGCGGAGTGGAGCAAGCGTCACAGGCTGGCTCAGTTGACCTGTTCAGGGGAGAGACACCAAGTAGACGCTACCCAGATTCGGTGCTAGTGGTTGGGTTGCTTGGGGAAACATTTAATAGTCCATTGAACTGCAGACCGCTGAAGATTAAGGCACAGAGAGAGAAGATGGTAGGTAATTTTCCACATGCGAGTAAATGTGCGTGCGATTCTTGTGTTTATGGAGCATGCATCCCGTGAGTAACTTGGTCGAAGTCACGTCGTGATGCTGCTCCGTTGTCATTGAAGAGAGTCAAGTGGTCTGGTCTGATTTAGCCCTAACCCCGGCGGGTCAGACCGTCGAGGACTTCGTCGCAGAACTACCGGAACGTCATACTAGTACTCCAGCTCTCGTGGTAGTCGTGGTAGTATAGAATAGTACTCCGTGGAGTGTTCCGTATCACCGGGCTTAGTCAACTTCCAGTCTGCCGAATTCGATCGGTACAGATGACACGCATCTCCTGATAGGGTTATTGGAGGTTGCTGGGGCTGGTCTTCCATTGCTTCAATGGCAACATTATTACATAGTAAACCTGGACTGTACTCCATATTCACTTCATACTTACCGGAGTTCTTGAGCGCTGGACTGCTCTGTGGTCTTTCGAGTCGTTCTACACTGGCTCTCACCGTCGTCTTGGTCTTGGCCACCATCCACTTCATCCACCTAAACATCGATGTATGTGCACAGTACGGAGTATGGAGTGCGTATGGATGGAACTTATCACATTTGCTCGGACCCAGCGTGCTGACATAGACCGTGCAAGTGGCAAGCTTCGGGCTTAGCCGGCGTTGACGCAATGGCAGGCTTCTCGGATGAGAGTTGGGGGGCCTGGCCCGAGTCTAGCAGAATGTGTTTGGCGCCAATGTGCCGAGTCAATCACAGAATACTGTTGCTGTCTTTCAACTATGACGGCAAGAAATCCCGTTCTTTTTCTCAATCGGCTTGGCCGCGTTCCACAACCAGCCTTGGCTGCATTGCGATTTCAGCTCTTCGAAGATCACAAATTCCTGCCCATATGCTTCGCACATCATGGACCATGAGGCCATTGCCATGTTGCTCTTGGATGGTGAAGAAGTCCGAATCAGGTAGCAAATGTGCCAGATAATAATGACGCCGACCCTAATGGAACAGACCATACCATATTGAGCAAGTCCAAACCCCGAACAAGCCAAGGTTGTTACTGGAAGTACTGTACTAAACCTAGAGAGAGTGCTAATAGTCACTACTTGCTAAGTATGGAGTACTCCGTGCTCGAGAGCGATTGTATTTGTACAGTATGTGGTCGGGCAGCATCAATGACACCTGATTATCACTCATCTTTTTGGAGGTGTTAAATGGAGCACAATGCTAGGATATGTCTCTGTGTGAGACCACAACGTCCTCTAGCCTCCAAATCAGCCAACTTAGTGATGCAGAGTGCACGCGTCAAAGCACTGCAAATATTTACGCTAGCGTTGGATCCGGACAGGTAAACTTGGCGTCATCAAATGCCCTTGGTATGAGCCACCGTGCAAGCCATAAGCATTTATTGGCTAGGTGCAATCACCAAAGCGAAAGAGCTGCGCTTCTCAGAAACCGTTTTCGAGAGCAACAAGTAACTACTCCCTACTCCGTTGATCGGTTGTTGCCAAGGGTTTGTGTAAGACACAAATGATGGAGACACACCCACAGGCCCACAGGATATGACGTCAGTTTGCAGCTTCAAGCTGAGAGCCGTCCGATAGCACCGTTGTAGCCGGTTCTATTCATTTTCCGAGGCCGCCAAACCCCAAATTGGACTCACATCCTTGCCGACAGAGAATGATGCTTATTTCCACAATACATACCAGCAACTATGGCATGATTTCGTGACCCTTTTTCCGTGATTCTTTTTTTTGTTTGGAACTTCCATGCTCTTTGTCTTGACCAAAAGCGTATTTAATAGCTTGAACTAGGTTCGGAAGCCTCTGGCTGTCGAACCGTGAGTGGGCATCTCGTCGCTTCAATTGTCGTTCTGAACCACTGGGCTGCTTTCACATCGGTACACCAAATTTTACATCGGTCTGCTACTTTTCCTTTCCGTACTTTGGTTCTGGCGTTGCACACTTTCAATGGATTAAGTAACCAATGCAATGCTGCTGTATGGAGTAGTTGTTCAAGAATTTGAGTGCAATCAGAGATGTTCCTTGTGTCAGTTTAGTTCTTTTTAGTAAGTGGTAATTGGGAAACAGAGGATATAGGATATGCAGTTAGCAACTAGTCATTGGAACAGAATCTGGTTTCGTCAATATGCAAATGAGTTTTGCTGTCAGAATACCGAAATGCAGTCTTTAGGGCGAGCACGCTTTCGGTGGAGGCACGGCGCTGCTAACGAAACCCGGTAATAAAAGTCTACTCTGGCCTAAAGGTTGATATACACACCACAATATATTCAGGCATGCATGTTTTATTCAATAATCATTAGTCGGCTGTTCTTCAACTCCCTTCCGTTTTTTCTCTTGTGGATGGGATGGAATGGCGCAAATTTCGGCCGGCCCATTTTTGTTTGTCGGGAAAATTCGACATCATCCCGTCGCACGCAGATCATGCCGCCACTGGTATTGGCGCATCGCTTCATCTCTAGACCTTTGCCACAAGTCGCTACTATGGCGAGGCAGTCTCATGAGCAAAGGAGCAAAATGACTTTTTCGTCAGGCTTCCACCATCTCTAATTATGTACCAGCCCAATATCTATGTATATCTTTTGAGACACTGTGTGACGGCAAAAAATCGATTTCGTGATTTCCTAACTGTTTTCAACAAATATATACGGAGTAATGGCGAGTAAACACAAGTATGTGACTTCAGGAACACCAGAGTTGCTCATGAAGCAAAAATTTCAAACTCCATGGAGACGGTTTCCACACAGTTAACCTCAGCTGTGACCTGTAACACAGCCCCGTTCGAGCTGTGTTGCAAATATTATCGCTGTGCACATTAGCAAGTATCGAACAAAGTTATATATCAAACTATAATGGGTTATTAAGGATAAAGTCGCCGTCAACCCGGATTGGCTCTGTCAATAGACTCTATAGGTAATTGCTCGGAAGCTTTGGCGCGGCCCCATCTCCGTGGCGGCGGTGCCTTGGGCGGCACTTTTTTAGCTTCGCCGTTGACGTTGACATGTACCTTGGTCAGCTGTGTGAATGGAATGCCATGTCGGTGTTTTGGCACAGCGGGAAGTGGCCTTTTCGCCTTCAGGGCCGAGCCAGGAGCATTATCACTCGTATCCTCATCATTTTCCGCCTCTGCTGCTGTTGCACTTCGACTTGGAGTCTGTACGCCCGGTCGTTCCATGACTCCTGCAACGTCACCAACGCTTATGCTACTTGCACATTGCAACGTGGACAGACTAATGCCTAAGAATTTGCGAGCCACTTCGGCTTGTCCAGACCCTTCCTTGTCGGCTTCAGTATCCTCCACCCACTGGACTTTGGTTACTCTGTCAACCAGCCGTAATGTTGTTTCATCTGCAGGTGCGAAATGCGCATTGTGAGATCCACGGAGAATTCGCAACACCCGTAGTATCTCCTCTCGTTTATAATGTGGTGGCTGGTTGAGCTGTGTATGTGCTAGGAGCGGATACATAACTCGCAAGTATGTGTGCCTCAGCGAAATCTTCTCATCGGGGAGATCCATTAAGTTCCTTATGATAACATCCAACAGAACTCGTAAATCATTAGTGTAGAAATATTCATACGTGGCTTTTGTCGTAAAAAGCAGATATAAGAGCTTCAAGATGAGTAACTGAAGTGATGTCTCCGTTTCTCGGTTAAGAAGGAGAATTACGTTCTCGCCAAAGGTTCTAAAAAGTGGCCCATGAAGGCTCAAACATTTGACTATACGATTAGTTAAAGCAGCCGGTGCAGTTGTAGTAGAATCTGAGATGGTGTCGGTAGACGCCAGCATATACTGTTCGTTCAAAACGAGCTAGGAGAAGTCAGCGTCGAACAAGGCTAGGATACGCGAAAGCAAGGCCTTCACCCTCGTGCCACAGAGTGAGCAGCAGATAATTGATGGCCTCACATGAACTTACCAGAACTCTGATCGTAGGATAGTGGTACGGATCTTGCACATCATCCGAAACCTCTTCAATAATCCCAAAGAGGTAGTGAACGAAAGCATCATCTACCAGCGTCAAATCTTCAACTTTCAATCGCTCCACTCTCGACATTTCGTACATCAACTGAAGCAATAAGCGATGTAAGTGTGAGTCCGGATCGTCCTGGCGCGCAACAATGAGTTCTAGAAGCCGCGCGAAGCATGATTCTTCCATCATGCGTGGGAATGTTGACTCGTCGCTGCAACCGTCCAGGAACAGAAGGCTAGCAATGGCATGCAGAGGCCCAGCCGCATCCTCCTGTAGCAGACTATGTATAATTTGGGTTCGAACGTAATCTTTGTTGTTCTTGAAAATGTTACTCTCCAGAAGCATGTGAGCGCAACTCAAGAAATCGACTTGCGAATCTGACGCGCGATATCGTAGCTGAGATGTAATGTCGAGCCATGTTCGGAGAGCATCGTCGATGGCCTCGTGGCTAGTACAATCCGTGACTAGGCATTCGCTCATCTCTAGGACATCTTGTCAGCGCACTCGTGCCAAACATTATACATACCTGATCAATCCGTCACTAAAGCTACTGCATACCTGTCCAAAGTCGATGCTCATTTTCGGAGCTCATTGTGGCCTCCACCCCATCATAATCGGCCATGGCTGTGTGTCAAGTCAAAGCGCGACGATGGCGGCATCTGGCCACATTAGAGCCGGGATGCGGCAGAATGTGTCCCTAATTCCAATGGCAGGTTTCTTCCGTCGTCCTGTGGTGTCGTTTTAGCACTGATTGTGTTGGATTGAGTAACTGCCGCAGTCCACGGTAATATGGTGGTCCATCTGCTAAGTTCAGAGACGCCATGATGCTGGACGTCCGTCTCATGGTGGGGGTATTTAAGTGAAGGCGGGCATGCGGAGCTACGCTGTTAGCCAAGCTTGCTCAGCTGGCCACAAACATGTAAGAGACAACTAACTAATAGCCCCTCACTGTAGTTACCTTGATTCCAACACTTGAGGGCTTATGACTACACACGCCATAACCTCATTTCCGCCCAAATTTCCTATTTTGCTATTATTGGCTCACGGGCATTACGTCAATCCAGACATACGGTTTTCAAAGTTCTGTTAGATACTGTGATATTTTAGTATCGGTGTTCTGTTCCACCGTAATGTCCGCGTTGAACAACTTATTCATTGCAATCATTTTCGGCAATAACGTATCGCGTCTTGAATCAGCAAAGCATCCATGATGAGCGCCCCAAAAATTAAGAAATTACAAGCCAAAGCGCCAGACCAATATCTCCGAATAAAATAGCGACCCATAAGATTGCGACATGACTGAAACTCAGGAATGCAGCCTATAACCCTTCGTCAACCCTCTGCTTGTCATCATCATACACCTTTACTTTGGCTGCGTATTCACGGATGTTGCTGATAATGTAATCTGTAATTGTATCGCCTCGACCAGCAGCAATTCGTAGAATAAGCTCATTCAAGTTTTGACGCCCTAGGATGTCAACATGGTCAGCGGTTTTCGGTCCACCTCTGGGGTTGAACCTTTCTGGCTCGTGAGGCATCTCCACAACAGTAATGTGCGATTTGCCTGGGTTGTATCGTCTCATGTGCCATCCACGGTTACACATATATCCGGTGCTGAGAAGATTTACGGTTCCGTCCCCCTCTCCCATGACCACACCTCGATCGACTTCTCCATCGATGAGACCAGTGTCCATAATGATTTTGAGCTTCGTATATCCTGGTAGATCTGGGGCTCGATAGTAGTACCCACGTTCCGTTGGCTTCCCCACACCGTAAAAGCAGAATATCTTAAGGTTGGGGGCATTTGGTAGTCGAGTTTCAAGTGGATTAATCCATTTTCGTGGATCCTCCTCATTGGCTTCTACCTCCGCTGCAGTATGCGCAACTCCGTGAGAGTAGCTCTTTTTGATGTTCGTTTGGTACCAGTCTTCTGTTACTTCGAAAAGGTACTTCATAGATCCGTCGACGGTCAGATTTTTGTTCGGTGTGGTATAATTAGCCCCAGCCTTAAAGTTTAAAATGGAACCATAAGAGAAGTTCTGATTCGGCTGGTCATCTGGTGCCGAGTCAAGATCGCCCCAAACGGCATTGCCACCAAGCGGTAGCATGGAGGATAAGCCAGGCATGGCTCGGAAGATCTCAGCCCGTTCCTCCTTGCTCAGAAACTTTTCCAACCCATACATAGCGAACGCATTCAGTTGGGCCGTATCTCTCATCTCTCCAGATAGCACAGCAGTTAAGTCCTTGACTGCGCCTAGCATGCAGCCGCTAATGTTAATCCACGAGTCAATATGACGGTCTACCCAATCTTCACCGCCATGACCGCCTTGATTCGACTGAACCCAGTGAAAAAAATAGAACACAACTTGACTGCCCATGCTGTGGGATGCTAGAACAACTTTTTCTCCGTCATATTCAACAGCAGACTCAATATACGCCTTAAGCCGAGAAAAATATCGGTCCCTCACTTCCAGATTGGAGTATGATAGTCGCCAGTCATATGCAGCTGTAAATGAGTTGGTCGGATCATAACCAATGGTTGCCAAATTTTCAAAGATCTTATTCCAAATCCAGTATCCCGTGATGAAAAAATCTGTGGCATCAAAACCCTGGGCTGCACGAAGTTTCACTCCGGACGGATCGAGCCCTGTTTTCTTGTCGAGCATGATGTGCTTCTTCCACGACTCCTTGTCGAGTACCAGAGCTCTCATCATCGTCCAGCTCCCCCAGAGACGCTTTCGGAAATACTGACGGGAGGTATTAGCCGTGCCCCAAGATTCAAGTCCTGTTGAAATTACGCCAGGGACCATAATCATTGGGTGGTGCGCGTGTAAACCTTCAGCCCTTGCCTTCAGACCTACTGAGAAAGAGTCGTACGCATCGGTTACCTCGCGTTCTCCTTGGACCAAGTCTCGCATATCTCTTATCAGGCCTGCAGGGAGGACGTCGAAGAAGCTATCCATGCTCAGGTCGCCGATCTCCGGGAAGTCTATAAGGTCATTGGATTTGGCGAAGAACCCTGCAGCAAACAGGCCGCATAGCCCACCTAGCAGGAATATAAAAGTATTTCGTCGCTTCCGAGTAGCTTTTGGAGCCTTCCCCACCACATGCATCTGTGACTTTGGCTGAAGAGCATCTTTATCGTGTATGTCATTATCGATCGACTGTGGGTCGCGCGGCGCGCGACGGCGCAATGTGGTAGCCATCCCCAGGCCAAGGGCATTGAGCTTGGTTGAAGAATATGCTGTTGATGTGTGCTCTTGCCGGTCGTACAAATCTCTGAAAGTGAAGTCGACGATCGATATGGACGAAACTGGCAGTAGCCTTAACTTGAGACGTGGCCAAAGCTTGATTATGGCAGTTAGGATCGCGTGAGAGGAAAACCCAGGGCGAAGGCGTCGTCCTCAGTAACAAGTCAAAATATTGAAATTGGCATGTGTGTTGGATAGCTCGTCTGAGAGAGAGATGCAAACGTGACATCGATGGAGCGTCCGACTTTGAAGTCTTGGTCCGAAGGCTACGTGCTAATGAAATTGTGGTCCGAGTTGGTAGCCTAGGATCGTGAGTGGGGGATTTCGTCACATTAATTGATCGGGTTTTCGCTGTCAGCCATGTTTTTACATGGGTCATGAGGATTGCTTTTTCTGTAAAGGAAAAAGGAAATTTTTCATTTCCCCATATCTTCTTACCATCCATCGTTATCTTGGATGCTCAGGACGGAAATGAAAGACATCAAGTGGTCTGCAAAGTTCACATGTGATCGCGGGACCACCCATGTTGGACATCGAGTGACCAGTCAAAGCCACTGATCAACCTACACCTTGCCTCATATGTAGCCCTGATTAGAGCCTCACCCCGCCGAGAGAGCCCACTGACGACGTCTGGAGCTTCGAGCTCCAATACCACACACAAGTTAGGTTAATTGGCTCAAAAATTGAATGAATAATAATTAAGCCAGTCCCGCACAATCCATGCCCAGTCTTAGATGTTGGGTGCCTAGGGTTTGTATCTAGAATATCATCTTGCCGCAGCGACTCACCCGTTCGGCAGTCATTTGCGCCAGATTACTCAAACCCGTCGGGCCCAACGTTGTGCCTAATGTTGGCCCTATAAGTTTTATTTCTGTTCTTCATAAAAGACGCAGCTGCCGACTTTTTGCAGCCGGCATTCAAAGTGATCCGATCGGAAGGTAAATCAGTCACCACCTCAAACCCAAGCTCTCACTGCCCGTTCCACCTCACTACTAGATTGACATATCGCCATCGCTGTCATCTTACCACTACACAAGTTCAAATACCGCTCCCGCCTCGTATCAACAGTTTTCTAAACTACAAGTTTAGCCTTCTCTAAGTAAAACATTTTACGCTCACCATGGCCTTGCCACGAAAACAAGAAACAACCGCTGAGCTACGGTATATCCAGTACCAACATGATCTGGAGTTCCGATATCTGCCTTCCATACGTTCACTCATTTCGAAAGACCTGAGTGAGCCATATAGTATTTATGTTTACAGATATTTTCTCTGCCAGTGGTCTCACTTGTGCTTCATGGTAAGCCAACCCAAACACCGAGCCGACCCTTTCTTTGGATTAGGTCAATATCAATAGGTTGATAGGAGCCACTGATGAGATTGTTTTATCAGGCCCTCAATCCAGCTGACTCATCCCTAATTGGTGTCATTGTCTGCAAGTTGGAGGTTCACTCATCTCACTCTCCTCCTACACGCCGCGGCTACATTGCTATGCTTGCAGTGGAGTCTTCTTTCCGATGTCATGGCATCGCGACAGCTCTAGTAAAACAAGCCATCGATGCAATGGCGAAACGAGATGCTGATGAGATTGTCTTGGAGACGGAAGAAACAAACATCCCGGCGATGAAGCTGTACGAACGCCTTGGTTTCTTACGATCTAAAAAGCTGCATCGATACTATTTGAACGGCAGCAGTGCCTATCGCCTCGTTCTCCCTCTGAGAACCATGGGTTTGGATGGTAACCTGGATTATCTTAGCGGCGAAGGATCTTGACCTCTATGTTCCATCAACAAGAATAAGGTGGAAGACGTGTTGTTGTACTTTTGTTATCAGGTTTTTCTGCCTCTGTTTTTCTTTTGATTTGGTATTTACGAGTTGGCGCATTCCTACATCTGCAATTTGTCGATTTCCATGGGACAGCAAGCGGTACCGAGCATTGAATGAGTCAGACGGTTCAGAGACGTTATGAAAGAGTAGACGTCGGATTGCACGTCATATGCAACTACGAGTCCATCCATTGTGTCTATTAGTACACAATATCATAGTAAGAATTTTTATCATGGAGCCTTCCACAGGCTACAGTTGATATCTTCCAGGATAAACCTCAGAGGTTGCTAGATTACACATTGCCACTCACCTATGCCTTGAGCTGCTTAGAAAATTCCTTGGAGCTGTAAATAGAGGCTCTGAGTCCCCAAGGATTCCCACTAGCGATGCCAAGGTAAGTGTAAACATCTGACTCATTGTTAGCTGCGTCACGGGCAGCAGTCAAGCAGTCAGACACTATGCGACTGCGCCACGCCGGGGTTGACTCACCGGGCTTGTAGTAAATTGGCCGTTGGTAATAATCAGCAAGCCTTAGTTCTCTTATTCTTTGTAGAACACGGCTGACGTCGGCTTTGTCCTTGAAATCAGCTGTGTAGATGCATATAATTCTATCTTTTCTTAATTCATCAAACTCCGGCCGAGGAGCGACTTTGGCCGCAATTCCAAGCTCATTGTTGGCAGTGGCTCCAGCAACCAATTCCCAAACCTCGTTCACGGCAGTAGGAGAGCAAAAAATCATCCACTGAGTACGTTAAACAAGAGATATTAGTGCCAAAAAATAACTGCTAAATGACGTATATATGATATAATATGGCCATAGCCAAGGATGGACTACTGCTCACCTTGCCCGTTTGAACCCTTCCTGCGTGAGCCAAGTCAAGAATGTCAGCTGAGGCATTCCTCCGTTCCTGAAATAGTTCCCTTCTAATTAAATCGGAAGACTTCTGGGAATTTTTCACTTTCTGTTCGAGCTCGGCCAATAGCTCAAGTCTCTCCATGCCGCCCTGGACGACGACATGAAGTTGGCTGCCTGTCTGCACCGGGCCTTCGTCCTCATTACCTCTCATGAAGCCGCCTCCCTCGGCTTGCATTTTTTCCCGCGAAACATACGGATTGCATATGAATATCCATGGCACATCCTTGGTTTGATCAGTAGTTGCTGGCGGCAGTCGGAGAAGAAAGTCATCCAGTGCTTCTGTAAGCTGCCACGCATAGTTTACTCCAGCGTACGGGTTATGCAACCTTGCAACCTTGGCGGGGGGCAGCCGCAGTCTAGATGGACAACCAAACCCCCAATTTTTATGTTGGCTGACCCAAGCAGATGGGTTAAATTGGTCGACACGAGCTTCCAACTTTCGCCTCTCCTCTGGATGTCCTAGCGTATAAGTCGGGTTAGCAATAATGTTGTTAATGCTAATCAGTAGTGCGTTCAATTACATGCCATAAAATTGCGGATCATCAGAAGCCCTCTCCATGATGCCCTCTACTTGCATCCGTCAGCTTCCTCAGCGGAAGGCCCAAATACTCCTAACTGGACTGTATACCGTTGAGCCTATCAACCTTGGATATATCCAAGTTGGAACGAATGACCTCGGAAGACAAGTAATCACAAATCAAATGATTATGCAACAATGGCTGTTGACGCACAACGCTCGTTAGACAGTGTGGGTGAAGGCAGCGCGTTGGGGGTGAAATTTGCGAAAGGTAAGGAGAGAGAACCCGTTTGCACGGCTGCTGCTGCTGAGTATGCATGCAGGGATTTGATCGTTACAACACTACTGCCAGTTATGACGAAACAGAATTGAACGTCGAACGGGCTGAGTACTCCGTTTAGCATGGTACGGACCGGTCCTTGACAACAGGGCAAGCATGGGAAGCTACATTATGTTTACCATCCTGCGTACCTAGATACCTGGCCGTAGGTAATGTTTTCTACCAATTGTATACGTACCGACTAGCATCAACAGTCCAGAGCGCATACGGAGTAGTTTGGGATCTATCTGCCTCTCTATAAGTACTTATCAGTCAGGAACCAGGGTGGTACTCTAAATAAATAGCCAATATCAGGCAGACCACAACTACTTGTACTCCGTATGTACGTAGTAGATAAGCTGATAAGCTACCCAGTAAGTAGACTTATATGGCAGTATGGGTAGTGGGAACCTAGTTATAAGCTCCACAGGGTCTCAGCCCGCGTCTGCCACCGTCAGCTCTCATCCGTCAGTGAGCTCCATCGGCACGAACAAGTCCTTCATTCAAATGACCTAACTTCGCATTCTACCTAGGTGCTGTTTATCGTGGCGATTTTATTCCCGGAGTTATTTATCTAATGACCATCTAAATACACAGACCAGCTATGGACGACGTGATATCGATAACATCCACCAGCCAGCAATTGCTAGACCTCCCCCCAAGTTGCATGCAATTTTGCCCTTTCAACTACGCATATTTCGTTGTGGGTACCTACAATTTACAGCACGATGAAAAGCAAGCAGCAAAGGTCGTAGACCAACCCGAAGAACCTGACGAAGACACTATGATTAAAAAAAGACAAAGTCGGAACGGAAGTTTGCTGTTGTTCCAATTGGATGGTAACTGCTTGTAAGTTTGATATTGATTTTGATCTCCTCTGCCGTAATTAATTTTTGCACGGTAATGGAAAGGATGAAAAATATTAACATCTTCTACTTCGAACTATTGCACCTAACCATCATTTAGTGGCCTAGTTCAAACCGATATACAGCCATCAGCGCTCCTAGATTTGCGATTTCATCCCGATTACACAGATGGAAAGGGAATACTCGCCGTTGTGTCCAGCACTGGATCGTTAGCCATATACAGTCTCGAGCCAAGGACAAGCCCTACCTTGGCGCACATAGCCACTAGCCGATGTGAGGATCTCGGAGAAGAGGTCTTGTTTCTGCAATGCAACTGGCACCCCTCTATTAAAAACATAATCGCAGTGACAACGTCCACAGGGCTGGCTCGACTTCTTCATCTCGACCCGAATTGGCGCATCAAAGGCTGGACAGACCTGTCCATTAAAAACACATTGGAGGCTTGGTCAATAAATTTCTCCGCTTCAGACAGTATAAAAGGCCGAACGGATCAACCGCAACCGACAACGATATACTGTGGTGGCGATGACTCATTGCTGAGATATACATCATGCTTCTGGACCGAAAATGCGAATGGGGAAGAGGTTGACGACACATATTCCGCTGTAGATATAAAGGGACAGCACGATGCTGGAGTTACCGCCATCCTTCCTCTTTCGCATTGGACGCCTAGTGGCGGGCGAATCGTTTTGACTGGGAGCTATGACGACCGTCTGCGCGTCTTTGCTATACACGACTTGCATGAAAGTTACGGAGCCCAGAGAGTGCAACTATTGAGCGACATCAATCTTGGCGGCGGCGTGTGGAGACTGAATTTAATAGATATATGTCCAGAACCAATGCACGAGCAAGCTGCCAATATACGCGTGCTAGCTTCTTGCATGCATGCCGGAGCTAGGATAGTCAATATTGCTACACGAGATGGCAAGCTGTGGGAATGCTCAGTGCTTGCCAAGTTCGACGAGCATCAAAGCATGAACTACGCGTCTGACTTTAAGCGTTCATCTCACAGCCCTGGCCTACAGTGCATCTCGACCAGCTTCTATGACAAGCTGTTGTGTTTATGGACGTACGATCCATCAAACCTCCGGGTCTAAGGCACTCGAGCTAAACTAAAATTACAAGTGGCTATTAGGAATGAATACCTGATGACCCAAGCTCCTAGTCTGTCCCTTAGCTTAGTCTGTCAGCTACGAGCTTAAATGGAGGCATGGAAGTTGTGTCAATATATATAAATATCCCCCCGCCCTCGCTTGGTACAGTCTGGTCTCATTAGTATGACCAATTAGCTACAAGTTTAGCAGAGACGAACTACTCGATATGAAGCTGCCGCGAGCGATTAATATACCCCATATTTCGAAGCATCTTGTTTGATACACAAACGCTCATACGATACGAATATATTAATAGGACGTCTTAATAGGCGTTCCATCCTCCCCCATTTTCTATGTCCGGAAGTAGATACGGAGGTGGAATGCAGCAAGGCTGGTTGTCAGCCCCACAACATTGAGATGTCCATCACATCTTCACAGCCTTGGGCAGCACGCGACGTTGGCTGCAATTAGCTCGAGCACAATGTTCGAACCCCTCGCACCCCGCCTTTTTGCTCCCTCCCATTGCTATTGCTGGCGCTGCTTCAAGATAACCCCCCACGCCATAGCCTAGCCGATTACGTCGAAGAACTACCATATTTACCTACCTTAGTAGATACTGATGCAGGTCGAGCGTAGAGATGAACCTATTTGAGTTTCTTTATTAGCTTCTTCTCAATGTAACCTGTTCAAATTTCATCATCAGGGCTTGCTGCGGTCCACATACAGCCAGACTGCTGCTGAGTTTCTAACCTACCAAAAAGGTTAACACGCAGGTGAATGAATACTTGGCATACGCACGCACTTGCTTCTGGCTCCAAGCGGCGCATGTCCAAGGGGTATATGGCCGCCTGGCACTAGCCCCAGCTGCTGTAAACGTACTCAAGCACGCATCGCTCTGTACCAGATCTTGGCGGCAACTGGCGGGTCTGGCATGTATCGCCGCTTTTTAATCCACCACAGCTGCTGATATTAGCTTCACCTCGACCACGCTACTGGAACACCGCCCCAGACCTCACACCCAGGTAAAACCATAGCTTGCCTCTTGATCTAAATTCCGCGAAGTTGGACCCGTTGTCTGGTCTTCATGCCCGATTATCGAATACGTACATTGTGTGGCTCGGTTGGCTCGAATTGCTCGTTATCTCTCTTCCCTTACATTCCTTTGCCTTTCCTGGCCTTCTGGCCGTACTTTGAAAACCCTCACGGACCGTCAGCTACTTGAATCTATATTTAACCCGCGGCTCACATCTCGCCATCTAGCTCATTTATCCTTACGTCGCATACTTCCATCTTTGGCTAGAACAGTCCTTTCCACTTCATCACGAGTCAGTTACACAACCAAACTACCGCGAACGCAAACGCAAACGCAAACGCAAACGCGAACAATTTCCAACACAATTTAGCCCATTCATCTCGACCGTTCGCCACAAATCTTCGATTGTTACATCTCCGCTGCTTCGAGATTTAAAAAGCGGCCTGCAGAACCTCGCACTCGCCATTGTCAGCGGCAATTATGTCTGCTAGCGGGGATGCTCTGCGAGCTGACGCCGTTCCGAACAATGGCGGGGATGACCAAATCCTAACCAGGATTCACCAAGCTCTGGAAGTTGTGCACAGTTCATTTTCAAACAACGATGCCCGCCGGCAAGCCCAGTCCTTCCTTGAGGAAGTGAAGGACATAGCAGAGGCACCATTCCAAGGATACAGACTGGCTTCTGACAAATCTCAACCACCCGTCGTCCGCCATTATGCTCTCTCCCTCCTCGAACACGGCATACGATATCGATGGTCCACCTATTCCGAGGAGCAGGCCGCAGCTTTACGGAGCTGGGTTCTGCAGCTGGTTCAAGCTGTTTCAAAACCAGACCCAGCGTATCTGAGAAATAAGACTGCACAACTATGGGTTGAGGTCGCAAAGAGATGCTGGGGAGCGGAGTGGATGGACATGGACGCCTTACTTGTTCAACTTTGGCGAACGCCGGATTCTGCAGTTCATAAAGAGCTTGTTATGTTCGTACTCGAGACTCTGTCTGACGAGGTTTTCACTGGTGACGACTCGGTTGTGGCTATGCGAGAAGGCGTGCTTAGCAAAGCATGCGTCGAAATATTTACTCCTACTTCCGTTCTGGTCGAGTCTTTCCCCAATCGCCAGTCAGGCCCAGATGTGCGCAGTGGGCCGGATGGGTGGATGGGGCGTATTTCTGAATTTCTCGATTTCTGCGTCACATCCAACGCCAAAGACACAGCTGACGCAAAAGGCTGTGCTGTGAAGGCACTCTCCGTATTATTATCCTTGATGCCGTGGGCCATTCCCAAGGCTATAGCTGCTGCTCAATGTGTCAATGTTATGACTGCTTGTCTAGCCTCTCCCCATGCCGAGATTCAAAAGGTAAGAAGGTATCAGCATTCTTAACAGTACTTGACCAAAGGCTGAATAAAGATATTTCCACCAGGCGGCCTTAGAAGCTCTGCTTGCTCTCTACAGTCGTACAAATCTCTCCGACGAGGAGTTTCGCGAGCTTGTAGTACCAATGTATAGCCATGCTTCGGTTGATCTGTGCAACAACCTATACAGTTGGGCCGCCGTCGATCCGGAGGACATTGACGAAGACAAGTATCAAATTCTCAAAAAGTTATCAGAGGTGCGTTCATGATAACAGTCTGACTTTATCGTGTTGTATCTCGTTCATTGACTGATTGACCAGATGTTGTCATGCCTCGGTGACTACTTCGAGCGTAAATATTCACAAATGCCGCCAGATGTGGCTGGCTCTGACTTCTTACGGCTTTTGATCGAAGTGACACAGAGCCCCAGTCTAATGGTGTCAATTCCAATCCTCGTGACCTGGACAAGAATCCTTGGTCATAGAAGCCTTGGCCCCAGCGACCTACTGTCTTCTACCATTGGTCCGCTTCTAGAGGTCTGTAGCTCGAGGCTCGTACGGTATGAGAATTTACCGGACAATTCTACTGATCCTACCTATCTTTTCCTGTTGGAGGACACGGATACCGTTCCCGAAAGACATGCATTCTTAGGCAACTACCATCGATACAGCTCGCAGGTCATCGAACACATCGTCCAGTTGAAGCTTGTCGATGCAATTTCCCATATACTCGGCAGAACTGAGTACATACTTCAAAATCTTTATGATGGGCAGCCAGCTTTCAGTAGTAAGAGCACGCTCTAAATACTTTTGAACAAAATTAAGGTCTTCTCCACTAACCACCGCAGAACAAACGTACTCCAAGCACTCTATGCCTGCCTTGAGAGTTGATTCACATTTCACAGTTATCGAGGCTACGCTGAAAGGATACGTCAAGTGGCGAAGACATCATGGACGGGACAATGTAAGTCCTCTGACTAGTTGTGTAGTAAGGACGACACGGCTGATATTTCATGAACAGGAACAACAAGTTACCGAGATCGAATCAAACTTGGAGACTTGGTGCAATAAGCTACTAGAAATGACTTTTGAGGTGAGATTCTAACTAAAGCTTGTGTAAAATTGTTCACCTACGTACAAAAACAAACGCTGAAACTGCTCATCTAACAGGACCCTATGATTCGCAAACGCTCTCTACAACTTCTCGTTTACTTCTCCACGACTGCCCTAAACAAAAATGCGGGATTTATGTTAAAGGTTCTTGAACATATTTTGCTTACATGGCCGACATTAGACCTTGAGAACCGGGCGTATAACGAAGCAGTCAAGGATCTTCAGAGCGAAAGTATGATAGAGCTGCAGCGCCTTGCAGCAGAGATGCCAGATCACCTTCTAGTAAGACTGAATCACACACTTCTCATGAACCTTGGTACCTGACCAATGAATAGGGTGTATATGACCAAATTGAAAGCCGAGTAAACGATATGATGAACTCTGGCGCATTAGACGAAAAGCGATCTCTGGCCTACAAGAGCTTCCTGTTTCTCATTATGTGAGTATTCCGGAAGGAGCTATGGGTGACGTGGAGCGACCGAAAGCTAACTTCTGTTCTCAGACACCGAGCCAGTGGTATTGATACGCAAACCAAGATCCAGAAACTTGCTGAGTTCATCGAACCGGTGAAGGCCCAGTGGCAAAGTGAAAGAATAAGAACATCGCTCAAGTCTTATACAGACTTTTGCCAGTACCTTGGGCTTGACAAAGCCCAGAGATACTTGGCGAGCAGACGTGCGCATGAGATTAATGATTGGGGGACATGTGAATTGGATGCCGAGGGCTTGTCTCTTCAATCTGAATTGGAAGAACGCCTAAAAGTATGTAAGTCTAATCTATATATTACTACTCTTTGCTAACCAATTGAACACAAGACTCTCCCTTTACGACCTACGAAATCCTTTCTGGCATTTTCTGTAGAACGGCTAGACAAGTCTTCCCCAGCCTTCCAAGCTTCATACGCACTCTGGCAAGACGGGTTTTCTAATATTCTTGCCGACTTGCTGGAGTACTTAAAGTAGGTCTCTCGTGTTGGACAAGCGGCCATGGCACATTACACTGACAAAATAACAGGTTTGCGCATGCTACACACAACCCTGCAAGCTGGGCGGAATGGCCGACAGAGATGCAAGGCATGGTTGATCGCGTTCTTAGTGACAGATTTTGGCAAGCGGGTATTTCGGAGGGTAGCAAAGATGACTTCTACGCGCGAGTTATGGACAAGAAAAGCACAATTGAAGGCCTTGCCTCCACCATCCGCGGCTCTGTCCGATTCGTGAGAGAAACGGCTTATGCAATCATTTATTGTATGAGCAGACTGGATATGCAGTTTTACGGCTTCAACGGCTTGTCGGGTCCGCTATCTGAGGCATTGTTTTCCGATTCGATATGGCTGTCAACACACCAACAGAGCAATCTGCTGAACTTGGTGCGGTACCTGGTCGATGACTGCCCAGTAGACTACCGAGGACAATTCCTTCCTCAGCTTTTAGCAGCATGCTTCAGGCAAATGGATGTCAAGATACACGGAGAATGGGAGAAGATGGAGAAGCAGCAGACTTCTGCCGCCGACGGTGAAGCTGGTCTCAAGGAGGAAATGAAAGCAGAGAGCATCCTACGCCAAGTTACCTACACTGGGGTGATGATGGTCGCGGATTTCCTTGATCCAACAAAGTCCAGTCAGTGATGAGAAAGCTGTGCCACATATTTGCTTTTGATACTTTAAGCTAACTCTGCGTGCAGATCCGCCGGCTTTGGCTTCTCGAACCCGGAAGGAGACATCTGAGCCAGACGCTCCTGTTTCCTACCCTTCTTTGCGCAAATTTTGTTTGACGAGACAGGAAATAGTTGAGCCACTGTTGGTATTCTGCACCCATGGCATCCGTATGAGAGATACACGTTGTTGCGGCATGATTCTTCGCTTATTTATATCATTGGTTCCCGAGTTCCTATCAGTAGAAGGGCAAACACAAACCAGGCCACTGGTGCATGTACACGACAGAAGGGTTATCTCGATGAACATAACAGTGCCCGCGGAAATTGCAACAGTCATCCGTGAGTACATTGCATCGGACGTCCTCAAGGCATGCTTGACATCATTTCATGAGCAGTACTTTGTAGAAGTACAGAAAGAGCTGGCCTCCCTGATTGCAACAATTGTGGTTTTTTATACGCCAATATCGGCAACACCGAGAGGGATTCTTCTCTCTCTACCAAATGTTGATCCGGCTGAGCTGGATCGCCTTGGTCCCTACATAGCCAAACCTGAAGCACATACCCGTCAACAACGCGCAATCATTTTGGAAGTCTTGAAGGATCTCAAAGGGGTTAGCGTTTCTGAGATGGGAAAACTTGCCAAAACGTCCGGGTTTAGCAGTTCGTCACGAAGTAAGAGAAGCAGTCGGAGTAAGATGGCGCAAGGATTCATGAGTGCTTCCACAGAAGCAGAGACAAGTATTGCCAGGGCAGATGGCGTCTCAGTTGCGCGGCGAACTACCCCGGACGCATTAGAAGCGGTATCCAATCTATTTGACAGCTAGACAAACGAGATAAGCCGCAGTGTTGATACTTTTAAATTCACAGTAGTGCTATCCTTCCCGGGATGCACGAAACCTGCCGGTAGCAGACATTTACAATACAGCACGTGTATAAAACATAACATTTTAATAAGTCTATGACAACGGGTTACCCGGGAATCAGATCCAGGGTAGGACCCCGTATCATTTCTGGAGTTGGATAGGAAGGACGTTCTGGACCTCTTTGCCTGTTCTAGTTTCTGTGTATTGCCAGGCATGGTAAGTACATGGTTGATACGACCGCTACAGAATCGTAGACCTTGATATGCCTAGGGAGCATGCTAGACAGAACGGAGGACATCATATTGGTGTTGATAAGTTGATTAGCTCACGAGGAAGAGTTTCCATGTGACACTTGGAAAACATGGAGTAAAAACATGACGATGGCCTGCGTACAAGATCCCCCGATGTGTTTCACGGATGGTCCGCTGTATCTTGCATCCGTTACTCCGTACATTGTTGGCAAATTCCGCAAAGCCCTGTTTGCCTGAATCATTTGCCCATGTTTATGTGTGTACGTGTGCACTCGCGTGTGTACTTACGTACGCATGCATGTACGCAAGTATGTGCATATGTCATTGCCCTGATTGCCAAATCGGGATCTTGACAGGCAAGAAAAGCATTCGGCCGAGGACAAGTCGAGGACGAAGAGGACCATAACGAGCTTTGATAGGCGGACACGCCAGTGCATGCAGCGGCAGGCGGCGGTGGCGCACGGGGACGGAACATCAATAGGAGAAAAGGTCCGGCTCTCTCTGCGACTTGCTGCGCAATGCAGCAAGCGATTTATCTGAACTAGTATTGTATTGTAAAGCAGAGCAAGTTAGTCCGTCATGGCGCGTATCATGCAGAATGCAGGTTATATTGCAGGAACGGATTATGAACAGGGTTGTCACAGATGTCTGAGGACGCATGGCCAAGGAAAAGCAGTCCTTTGGTGGTGAGTGGCGTGCGAATCGAGGCTCGTATTTCTGTAACTAATCTGTTGAGTCTCGGGGCGAGCTCGGACTCGAGTTTGGATGGCTTGGATGAGCAAGGGGCAACCCAGACTGATTCATTTCACGCTGTCAACGCTGGCTAGAGGAGGGACGGTGACTTTCGAAAAGCCTCGGCAACCTTTTCATGCTCATGACGAGGTCCTTCGCCTCCACTGAGGTTCGGGTTCATTCGAGTTAGGTTAATTATTTTTTAATCGTGGAGATATTAGTTGCTAGTAGAGCAACGTGTGACTCGCTTGCTGAAAACTTGACTCATTGAGCGAATTCGAATGAGATACATAAGAAAAGGCATTGCCGTACAATATCCAATACATATGTACATCGTAGTATTGGCACACACCCACGGGCAGGACAACCGATCGATGCTGCAATATGTATACCTACCTACCAAAAGTTAAGCTAATGGACGATTGGCATGTCCACGTGTAACTAGGGGGCGGCATTTCTTTACCTCTGTTGGCTCAAGCCAAACGCTGAAACCAGTTCAAGAAATCCGGGGTTATACGGTTGACATGAAGACTTTGTGGATTATGGCACGAGTTCCCACTCACCGATAGCACGATACTCAGATCCACAGAGGGGGATTAGGGGGTGGATTAAAAGGTATGGGAACAGGGTAGAGCAGCGAAACATGCATGTTTGTACGGAGAAAAATACTCTGTCTTTGGCGAAAAAGGAAAGCTACTCTATCCCATCCTTATCTTTTCGGCCGAGAACCACGTAGCCATTCCTAGTCGCTGTCTAGGCGCGGGTAATCGGCGAGGCATATCTAGGATTATTCAGACTACGAGCTAGAGAAGGGAAGGTGAAGTCACATTGGTAACGCTCTGAGGATCAAACACGGCCGGAAGCGTATTCTGTGTCTCACCGAGCTGAGCAGCATCGCTATTCCAAACTAGGCCGCAAGCCCAAATTCGACGGTGGCAAAAAAAAACAAAAAAAAAAACAGAGTGGTTCTTAGGTTTTGTTTTTGTAACTTACGATCAGGTACTGAATACCACTACAAGACGAAGCAGGAAAAGGAAAGAGAAAAGAAGCCGCCTCCCTTTCCCTCTTTGGTTTTGTCGTGACCGTGCAGGTTACGTACTTGCTTTCTCGGTTTAAGTACCCCTGCGCCCTGTTAATATCTTATACAATGTCTCAGAGCAATAGCTTCATAATGGATTGAAGACCTCGAGCGGAGGCCCATCGTCCATGAAGGTGATCAGTTGAGGGGGGAACAAAATACGTGACCCATTACGGCATGGTTGGGAAGCTGTGATGGATCACAAAAATTGTCCTACCCTTGGAGGCGTCAATTGGTGGGGCATGTGGTGTCGGGTTAAGTGATCTGGAGCAAGGAGCATGGGGGGATTCTACAAAATACATGCGCAGCCCTGCAATCATGCCAATTTAACTACTCCGTACTCCGTACTCCGTATATAATGCGGCAACGGGGTAAGGGATGTTGGGGCTTCAGGCGAGGTCGGCATGCCGTCAGCGTGCAAACTGCCAGCCATGGTGATGCGCCGTTTGCATCAGCCTCGGTAGATCTTCTGTTAGTACACTTATGGAGATACCTAGGTAAGTACCGAAATAACTACCTTGTTAGTTATGGAGTATGCTTTGTGTGTTCTTGGCATGCAATCGCAGAACACTTTGGTTTAGTGTCCACCCAACCACGCCCGCAATTGTACAATGCCTTGCAGCATATTGAACACGAAAACGCACACGTGTATTTAGCGTGGTGCCCTATTCTATTGGAGTCACTAGATACGGAGCGACTACTCCGCAGTAAGTGACTAACACAGTATTCCCGTAGTTACTCCATATGTGTCGAGTCTGATGTGATGTTGCTTCACGGTGCCAGCGAGAGTCCTTCCCGTCGAATGCGTCGATCTTGGTTTCCCCCCACATGCCTGCGCAGGCCGAGGCGGGTCCAACACATGGCGGAACATGGCGAGACTCCTTGACAGCTTTTTACTGGGTGATCGACAACCTCGATCAAGTTGTCTGTGCCCCATACGTAGCGTTTACATTATTTCGTACAGCACGCAGTATTATCGGAGAACTGCTGAGGTGCATGCAAACATACAGGATACACCTGGCAGCCGTTTCGAGCGAGGACCAGGCTTGTGTTATGCGGTTTGCCTGTTTTCTGGGCAGCAGTCAAGCCCATCACGTGGCATAGCAAAGCATGGCACTGAGCTACTGATTTCAGTGTACTTGGGTAACTACGTTTATGCTTTTTTTGCACCTTCTTTGGTGCTCCTCTCTGTCATATCAATTATGGTGGGTCGATGGGCTGCATACAGGATATATACAGCATCCTGGCTTCTGTATCATCAGTCACATTGTATAACCAACGTCCATATCAACCTCTCGACTATCAGAAGAAACCGAGCCTATCAGGTGCTGATATGTCACACCCTGGTTCGATTCTCTCTATTGAATGCAGCTCAGCTTATGGGATTATTGAATGTTGCATGGATAGCCAAGAGTGTGTGGCGGCAACAGGTTTCCGTACTACGGCGTAGAGTTGACATCCGACACTAATCCCTGTTAGACTTGGTATCAGGCAAGGGACACTTTCTTACTTACAAATCACCCCCAAGGAGTACAGTATGAAATGCAATAGTATAGGAACAATATGCACAGGTACGGAGTACTCTTGCCCTTTCTACTTTGGAGCATACACTCCACCCAACCTTTGCAACTAGTGCCTCCTAGGTAGGGGGACATTATCAGCTGATAAGCGGGCCCGGCAGATGCTGGAGATGAGACAGCGTTTTGAAGCTAGGGGGAGAGTTTTCAAGGCTCAGTCAATTTTGTTCGCAAGTACCTGTAGCTCTTGACCAAGTCCGCAGCGACGAGAATCTACAGTCCCTTTTCATACCCTTTCTTTGAGCCGGCCACCAAAGTTGATAAGAATTCAGGAGCAACGGCTGAAGCCGATGACGTCTCGCCCCAGCCTACCGCCGCGCCCGCCTAGTTGACAGTTCTTCACCAGAAAGACTGAGGAACAGACGGCATCTACGACTCGTATTATTAACGGTAGAACAAAACTTTTATAGTGATTCAAGGAGAGTGTGTTCTCCCTGATCCCGCTTTTCAGTCAATAGGCGTGCCGTGCATGATGAGCAGGCTATCGCTAGTGTGGTCGCCTCGCCCTCGAATTAGCCGTGCAACACGGAGCCTCGGGTGGGCAAAAGACGCGATCTGCATGAGAGGGATAAATAAATCGCTTGATTGATTCGTGGCTGACACGTTCGTGTGCCACAGTCTTTGCACGGCTTACTTGACAAGTGCTGAGTCCATCAAAGCTCCGGTTAGTCAATAATGACGCAATGTGATGAGCAAATGTGCGCTCAACCTTCTATTTGCCTGCTGCGGGTTTTATCTCTCCTAATAGCATTGAATCGTGCCACCGCCGTGTATGGGGATGTCGGTGTGTTGCGCTCCGTGTATCTCCTTATGGACTCTCCTTGCTTTCTCTCCATAGCCGCGAGCCATCTTCAGCAGCACTTGGTTTTTGAAGGCTGGTCTATGATTGTCCAGATGTTAAAGGAAAAGAAAAAGCTCAAGCATTTGGCCAAAGTAGTTGAACAACTAGCCATTCGATTGAACAACGCGCACAAGAGATCGGGGCAAGTGTGGCAAGAGGATGGATGGAAGTAGTACCTCGGCAGGCGCTGGGGTCGGGCTATTATAGGGGGTAGTCGGGTACTCTGTACTCCGTACTTGTACTGTCAAATTTAAAGCGACTCCTGCTCTGAGTGCTGAGCGCATTTCAGATGCAACACAATTTCCTCACCGGCCATGGTGCACCGCACACAGCTTACATACGCATCCTCCGTCTTCTCTGAGCACCTCAAAGGTATCCTAATGTTCATGGGTATACGAATTTGCAGCTATGGACAGGAGACCTCTTAGACTGGGCATACAAGCTAATGTGCCTGATATGAAGTGCAACCGGCTTAGTGGACCAGAGTCCGGGGGACTCGTGCGCTAATCACGTATCGGGCGGCGCGTTGTGGCTACTTCCCTTTGCTTTCGTAGCAGATTCCGGATTTCGGTTTTTTTTGGGTGCTTCTCGTTTCTTCTCGTTTCTTCGCGTCCCGAAGTTCCTGTGTGTGTATTATACAAAGTGCTGTTCTCCACAGGGTACACTTCCAAGTTGCAATCTACGAGCTGTATGGTCTTCTATTCCTCGTCTCAATCAGTAGGTCCCCTGTGCAATCCCGTCAACTTTGAGCCAGCAGGCCGTTTATAAGGTCCAAGGATGGCACAAGCGGGTAAGGTGATGTGATTGACGCCAACCCCCGTTGGTGATCCTTCCACTATTTTAGTGTCAGTTCACTGTTCGCTGCGCAGCTGCAGTCCACGCCATTTCGACTTTAACCATGTTTAGCTAGCTTCCAGTTGAATTCCCCCTTCTGTGCCTGCCGGCCTGCCGATAATTACTCTCGGCCCACCACTAGACAGCTCCCTCCATCTATCTCACGCGGCGCTGGGCTGTCAACGTCGCAGATCACCTCCTGGTCTAGACTTTCCAAACAAGATCCGGCAAACCCCGTCGTCAGTATCATCGCGCCGCTACTTGGTAATACACGGTCCAAATCTCCCTATTACTTGAAGCAATACGGAGTAGAGGCATGACCTTAAATTTATCAACTTGCCTTGCTTACGAGTAGAAGGCTTGTACATGCTAAGCCAGAGTTGGCCATTGTCTCACGAGTTCTCCGAGTGTCATATCGCCGAAGCCAAGCCCTAGTGACGATTTCCATGCTGCTCTAGGTTGGTGCCGCCAACACACCACCCTCATATCAATAAGCCATCTATTATTACAAGGGGGGCTTCTGTCCCGCCATGAGGCCTAGTTTTCAGTACAGATAACATCTGTATCACACAAACTTCTATATAAATTATTGAACGTAGATTTGCAGTCCCATTCGAGCCGTACTACGGAGTATTCTTAAAACAGTTACCGATGCCGCGTCTACAATGCGAGTCCACACTTCGAGTGCGTTGTTTATGACAACTTATAGGGATATAGTCGGCTGTCAATGTTCATGAGTTGGGCTGTCGGGCGACTCAGTCCCCTATTTAGGAGTCAACATCATGCCTTGTGGCGCTTACCGTTGTCTCGCTAAAATCCGGCGGCCATAAAACATCGGTTCATATGAAGAAAACACGTCTGAAATGTGACACGGGAGAGCTACCCCAGTATTGAGTGGTTCACTGCACCTGAGGTTTATTAGTCTGCCAGGTCAGGGTTTGACCCGGATCGGGGAAACTATTTGCTGGGTAGGAGTTAAATTATTCAACCTGCTTCAACAGGGTTGTTCAAACGTCGACGTGAGGCAATCAGTCAAGCCACTCACCATTGGATCATTCCGGCCAGGAGGCTTCCGGGACTATCGTCCTGAGACGGGGCACCGGCCGGAAGCTCGGAACGTCATAGACGATACAATGACTTCCTTCTGAACATTTTAGATAATTTTATTATTTATACGGAGCAATGTTTGTTAGTTTATTAATTTTTTTTGTTTTCGCGCCCCATTTGCTTGTCAAATTGCGCTGTATCGCTGGCCTTCTTTGCCTGCCGCGCTCCGGCCGGTTTGATACACAGGCATGCACTCCATATTTAAAATACTTTCAGCAGTGCTACGACGGAATACACGGCGAAGTATTGCCAGCTCCAAGGTGCCAGCTCAGGTTTTGATATGTTCGAAGGAGTAGTCTAGTTGCTTGAGAGCTTGACTCCACCGTGTCTCGCGGCAGCGGAAGAGTCTCGTCTCGTCTCAGCGCGACCCTCCTATTTCCGTGGGTCCAATAGTTAGTCGCTCAGTTGGAATGCGGGAACGCAGGATGAAGAACCGTTCAGTCTCTATGGAGTGCTCTGCATATCATCGTGCTTTTAGCAACAACTCTGAGCATGTTAGATATAGCTTACTAGGAAATCTTGTCGTGGGTTCGCTGTACATCCAGTCCAGAATCTCACATATGTGATTTATGCATGCCTTTTTATGACGCCAACCGTAGCAAGTTGCCGGAACAAGTCCAAGAATCCACATACTTAGAGTCGTGGGCTTGTTAAGGCAGCTCGATATTAGGCTGAGCGTTGAGCCCATTTGCACAAGCTAAGTCAAATCACAAATTGTTGTGCAACACAGGTCCCTCCCCCAAAGTTTGTCGGCAAAATGCCTCTGTGCTGCCCCACAACCTCGGCCTACGAACTGGTGTTAGCCGGAGAGAGGGGCCAACTAACTGGTCTTGTCTCCAACAAGCTAATACTGCAACTCCGCCTTTACGGAGTACTGGCTGGTGGCTTGGCTGATGTCTAGGACTAGCTGCCTGGACTTGAACCACTACTACTAGCATCAATGCCACCACTAGCGACTTTAGAACATGCGGTGGCTGTATTTAACCCAAATCCCACCAGGCTTTAATGCGCACCGGACCTACTTCGTAACCGCTCTATTTTTGTGCCCAAGATAAGGCATACAATACAATATTGCAGGTCTCGGCCTGTCCGTAGTGTGGGAGATGTGAAATACTATTATGGATAACCTAGTCATGAGCAAGATTGGCTGCTCGAGGAACCAGCCAAGCGCGGGTCGTTGGATTGTCATTTCATTGCTTGTACTACAGGCAACCCTCAGCTCCCATTTGCTCTTCGCGACTCAGTTGATTGTCAGCCGCTGTGGTTGACCACTAATAGCATCACAACGACTGCATGGTTTTCACTGCCAGGGATGCTGTCTGTGCGCTGTGTCCCCGGGATCTGAAAAGGGTTGAAAGGAATGTTGTGCCCAAACGTTGGCGTGCAACGGGGACCGTTGTTCAGCTGTGCCGGTCTAGTCGCATGGCAGTGGTAATTGTGTCACGACTCGCGATGGCTTCAAGGTGAATAAATTATCTATCAAATGGTACCAGCCTTCTGATTTCACGTTCCGCGTATCACCAGACTAGGTACGTCTGTCCGCAACTGCTGCAGGGCTCACGATAGCACGGCCATCAAATACCGCTCCGGAGTACGGAGTGGACATCCATCACAAACGGGCTGGCTATACATACTATAGGCAGCCAAACCAATGCCCGGATACTCGCCACATCAGAAACTGGTCACGTATGTATTTACTTCGTACACACGCGTTGTCGACTGCCGATCTGCTTGAGGGATGTACCTCTCGTCATACTCATAACAACCTTTTACGTACTCCATACTTTAGGTACAGGCTACCCACTCCTACCTACAATAAATAATAGCGCTGCCAATTATTGTAGCACTCTAGAGAAACCCTCCGTAGCATCTAGTATTTCGCCGTTGCCCCATTCACCTATTTTATCGTCAGCTACTCCGTACTGACTCCGTAGTTCCGGCCCCTTTTCCTGTCTCTCTGGTAAGTAACTTCCCCAGGCCCCTAAAGTACCGCATGGCGATGGGCCGTTGGCTCCGCGACTTATTACCAAGCCAATATTATTATTACGGGAGTATAATCATTGGTTTCCGTCTCAAGCAAGTCCCGCTACTTCACTGTCTGGCTCAAATCATCTTCCCTGCTCGGTTCGCCCCCGGACCTAGACCTTCTTCTCCACTTCCATCCATGCTCAGGCGCCATCAAACCCGCTGAGTCCACACGCCCACACTCCCGCTCGACCACTGATCAAGGCGTGCAAAGTCCCCCCGGTTTGAGATTCTCGTGCGGTTTCATTGGCCCATCGATTTAGTTACCCGTCTGTTGAATGCTGACTGCGACTGCCTCGCCGCCGCCTCACTATATGCACCGCAGTGACAGGCATCCGGGGATGCTCCTGCCGATGGCGGGCACGTCCAGGTCCAACTCCAGTTCCTACATAACGGCCTGGGCCCACTGACAGTGACATTAAGCCATGGTCCCGCTCATGACTTGCCTCACAACCATCTTCGACCTCCTCAGCCATCGTGTATCGTTTCACTCGCATCCCAAATCTATTTCGTCTTGTGTCAACCGCTTCTTACTGAGCTCATCATCTTGCTGCTGTCGTCCGCCATCGTTGTGGAATTGAAGCTCATCTATCGCCTGAGAAGCTGTTCGACACGTTTCCCACCAACCAGTGAGCCAGCACGACAACCGCAGTCCGCCTCAATAGCCAGATTGTAAGGAGTCCAACACATTTGCGGACTGCCGTTGCGTTAGACTATTTGTGAGGGTTGCTTTCCCCCGCCTGGGAATACTTCGGGTCTATACAAGCTCTTTTCCGTTATTCCACCTTTTCCAAACAGAAACGCACTTCGCTGGCTCATATCAGTTGTGCCACAGAGATCACACCCGCGTCTGTCCACAATTTTGCGACCAAAAGTGGTTGTTGAATCCCCCGTATCAGGTGCTAATATAACAGCTCCTACTTTGTTAGTCTATTGCAAGGGTCGTGTCGACGACTGATGCATGTTTCGAAGCCCTTTTCAGCAATATCGACTATCCGTTGAGGCACCTCGCTGGTGCTGCTACTGCGTCTATGGTTTACTGTGGTAAGCCCTCAAGGGGCTGTCAGATGTGTCGAACCCGTCGCATAAAGGTGCAGTAATACTCAATGGCCCCAGAATTGAGCGCGTATAGCCGCATATGATATTGACCGCATGACGGCATAGTGCGATGAAACCAAGCCAACTTGCAACCAGTGTGCCAAAAGTCGAAGACTTTGTCCTGGATATAAAGACGAGTTTGATCTGGTATTTCGCAATGAAACTCAAGCGACGGAACGAAGGGCTCGAAGGGCGACAAAGAAAGCCCTCGCAAATAAGCAAGGGCGCGACGCAGAACGCGGTGCATCACCATCGTCCTCATCGTCATCGGATCGTGGCGGCTCACTATCGCCAACAACAGTGAAGTCTCACCTACCTCGCGTCAGCGCAGCCCCCCAGCTGCCTTTGGAGGACCAAGCAGCTTGTCACTTCATCTCCAACTATGTTTTAGTCCCTCGACACGGTAGTCTTATTGGCTTCATGGAATTTGTTGTTCCTCTCTTGAAAGCCGAGAAAGTACCTGTCCACTACAAATACGCTTTCGAAGCATGTGCTTTAGCGTCTTTGAACAATGGCGTAGGCAATCGCAACCACTTCGAGAAGCAAGCACTCGGAAAATACACCAAGGCATTGTCGACGACATTCGCCGCCCTTCGCGACCCTGAGGTTGCTAAGGAGGACGCCACATTGGCTGCAGTTCTACTTCTTGGCCTTTTCGAGAATATTACAGCAAAAACTATGGGTATGCTCGCCTGGGGATCGCATATCGAAGGTGCTATACAGCTGGCCAAAGCTCGCGGCCGCAAGCAGCTTCGGACAAAAGTCGGTCTCAACATGTTTATTGCTGTTCGTACTCAAATGGTGAGTTCATATCCCCACGTGTTCATATCTCTATTTGCTGTTATTGAAGCCCTATGACGGTGCCATCCCCGAACTAGTGTAAGACTAACAAGGCAATAGATTATTCATAGTATGAGCACATCCAAGGCTCCAGGTATGGATGTCTCGTGGTGGATCGAGGATGCAGTGAGAGACAGGCATGCTTCAGAATGTCAACGACTCTGTATTAACGTCGGAGAATTGAGGGCGGAGGCTAACCGGCTTCTCATCACGGTCCCACGGACTCATGACAATATGGAAATAGTGATCGATATGATTCGGCGTTGCCAAGCGCAGGATCAAGCATGTGCAAGTTGGTGCAGGAACCTGCCTGACTATTTCCAATGCAAAACAGCTACATGGGAGGACAACGTACCCAACGGAGACTACACCAAAGCCGAAGTGTATCCTGGAAGGGTCGATGTTTACAACGATATATGGGTTGCCACAGTTTGGAATATGTTGCGTTGTGGGCGCATCATTTTAAATTCCATAATTGTTCGCTGCGCAGCCTGGGTGTGCTCTCCGGTTGATTATAGAACCACTCCAGAGTACGCCAACGCCGCTCGTACGACTGTAGATATTGTCACAGATGTCATCTCTTCGGTGCCATATCAACTGGGCTGGTTTTGCAAACGCAAGGATCTCCTTGAACGTGCGAATCTCTCGACTTTCGCGTGCGGTGAAGACGATTCATCAAAAGGTTTGTCTGGCTATTTTATGACATGGCCTCTTGCCTTTATACACTCCTTGGACTACTTGACAGACTCGCAGCGGACTTGGGTTGGTGGCCGACTTCATTACATCGGAACTCAGCTAGGCGTTCGGTACGCTTTACTGCTCACTCAGGTAAGTTTTTATTGCAAGTTGCAACCCGATCCACCAATTTTATATCCACATTGTTTTATTTTACTCCATGTGTCCTCTGTCACAGTACTATTACCCTCTGCTAACATATTCATAAGTTAAATATTCGTATTCCATCCATGCTCATCTGCAGAGACGGCCTGATTGCGAGGCCATTCCCTTTGACACACGATTTTGAGCGCCAGCTTTCGTCAAAGTTACCTCGTCCGACGGCAAGCTTTGTAGCCAGTCCTCTGGTACCACAACATGAGACGGTAGAGAAAGCTAAGCTGGATCAAGAAGCCGTCAACATTCTCACAAAGGCTATGAACGCCTCTGGTAATATTGATGAGTGGAGAACAAAAACATGGCTCGAGTTTCAGCACGTCACAACAACGGCAATTTGAGCCAACAGCCTGATGTTTGACAGTCTCTTAACATCATTTATCTCCGCCACTTTTATCACCAAACTCCAATCTGATGCTTGTTTGATGTCTGAGCTTTCACCATCTCGATTATGGTCCTAGGGCACGTTTCAAAACATAACTGCTATCACAATTTTCCGGACAACTTCAAGACGCTTATGGATTTTATAGATTACAAGCATTCAATGTGAAGATGCTATGCAAGTGCTGTCTGTTCGTTTTCTGTTTCTACTTCGGCATTGTTCAGGTGTTCCGATTCCGGCGGTCCTCATAAACTTGGTTTTGTTTTTGTTTTTAACTGCTGTTTTCCAGTTCTAGTTTAAGCCCTCTCAAGACTTCTTATTGTGACAACACATGGTTCAAGACTTAGTATGTCAGTAGAAATTGCCGGAGATGTGACACCACAGACTGCTCATCGATGTATTGCTCCGCTCGCGTCTGCTGCTACATGCTACGGGGATAAAAATCATCGTGCAGGCAAAAGCATTGGATCGCTATTCATAGTCTTATGGTGGCTCAACACATGTATAAAGTAATGTCCAAGACGCTCTCTGGAGGAATTGTAAACCAAAATACTCCAGAGCCAGTCCCCAAGAGCCTGAAAGGGACCTTTGAAGCACACCATCTACCCTGTGGACCTTTAAGCAATGATTTTCAGGTAACGAGACAAGGCATTCCAGCGCCAGACGATCCCAGAGCATATGTCATTTTCGTTTGCAAAATAACGACATCAAAATGCTTCAAATTAATGCCAAAAATGCTTGACCGTTGCGTCGCGTCGACTTATGCGATGGAATGGTTCTCTATTTCTTTCTCTTATTCCTATAATTGCCAGATTTGAGTCAGTATCGAGTATGTGCAAAAGTTCACTGATTCTGCGCATGACAGATGTGCTTCCACCGGCCAAGCTGGGAGTCTGGGTTAACGTACAATTCGGTATCGGGTTTGGGCTGTCCAAGGTTCCAGGCCTTGACTACCCAGCTCTGAGTCTTGTCTACGTATTTCTCGTTCTGTACGTGTTTGACGCCTACTCGCACGCCATCCTTGGTAAAGACGACGTTCTTCTTTCCCATGCGCTCAGATGCTGTATCGCGAATCTTCGTAGCCGAGTCGTAAGCTTGATAGAGGACCCATCCGATAGCAGAGACGAAGATGATCGCAATGATCAGTGGGATCAGTTTCCTATCATAATATCGAAAACGTCAGAATATACAGGACATATTGGGTCTTGAGTATGCCCAGGCGACAAACGAGAATGCATCGTAATTATTAGGCACAGAGGAGGTAGAGTGGAAGGAGCAGATCGTGCGGAATGATGACCCCTAGTTCTATCTACCTAATGATGCGTTAAAAGAGTAGTCCGAGGGCGACTTACCCGATAGTGGAAGCCATGATGCTGATGCGATTGCGATGAGGGACAAGTAAGCGCCTGTACGTAGATAATACTGTGTAGAAGTTTTCGGGGCGACTAGGGTGCGCAGAGGAAATGCGCAAGATGATAGACGGATAGCGACGACGCGCGGGGGTTTCGAAGAAATGGAACCTGATCTAGTGACGCCTTGAGACGGTGGTTTATATGAACATCTATGTGCTAGCAGGTAAACGAAAAATGCAAGAAAAGAATAATCGTGCCGAGGCTACCTCTAACTCGCTCTCGACAAGTTCAACAATCGTAGTTTTTAGAGCTAGACAATGTGGTGAGGCTGGCGACCGCGGAGCGAACCTGGAGTGTCCAGTTCTACCTCGGCGTGCGTTAAGGTAAAACGTTAAGGACCGGGGTGTTCAGGCTTTATTGGACGGAGACCTGCCCGGTGAAACCCTGGTTCACGATTGGCAGAAGCTGTCGAAGGGGCGGTAGATAGAGAGTCACGACTCGGGTTTGTGTCAAATGTTGTCAGGCAGACAGAAGAGGAAGAAGAGGTAGAAGAAGTAAGAGTTTTAAGAAGAGTTGAGAAGACAGGGAATCAGCGACATGTAGTGTCGGAGTTGGTGGGCATGTTCTGCGGGCTCCCTCCAGCTCAGCCTCATTATCAGCATTACATCGCACGACCTACTATGCACCAAGCCGCGCAAGACCAACACTCCGTTGTACCACTTCCATTTGTTGAAGTCATATGGCTCCTGCCTGTATATCAGTGCGAGATTGGGGGTTTTTTTTTTCTCTTTCCTTTCCCTGACGGTTAATCTACTCACACTCAAGTGGCTGCGTATACGCGCAGGCATTGAGTCCGAGTTGGCCCTTAATTGTTCTGATGGGCATGACTTTTCCGACGGGAAAGTTTATTACGCTTCAAATTTCAGTATAGAATTGTAAGCAGGCACTCATGACACTAAGGCGTTTGTATCACTGGAGTGATGTTTGGTAGACTGGGGAAAGGAGCAGAAGGCTTAGTCTAGTGTAAGACTTCAGAGCCGCACCTCAAAGACTTTGCATGGTTTCTTCTTGGTAACTATGTGCACATTCTCTCTTGAATATGGACAAGGAGAGGTACAGTTCGTACGGCCCAAAGGAACAGATCAAGTGCAATTCTTTCCGCGGTAGAACCAACGAAGCAACAATCTCGCTCCAAAGAACGACAAGAAGCAGGTCGCTTGCATTTGGGATCCCCAGTTTCCTAGGGCCTGTTATCTTTGAATAAACCTGTGAACCGTATTATTAACAACAGATTAGTCTCAATCAAGTTTCATGAACGCCAAAGACAGTGCCTTTCAGCTAAAAGAAATTACCAGTGTCAATCGATGATACATAGGTTATTAGCAGCACACGAAGATCTCTTCACAGCAGTACATATAATCTTTTCTACCATCAGAGATATCTTGCAGTATCAACTAACTGAAAAAATCGCTGCGATACTGGCCTTTACGAGGCGCTCGTCAGAGGCACAAATTTACGACACGGCATATAATGTAGCCCAATTGACAAAGTTGGTCAAATCTGCTTCTCAACATGAATATTTAATATCTCCATGTAGCTTTTCATTGTTGGTTATGTCCTATTTTTGATTGAAAGTACCAGTCTTTGGATGTTAGTAGTCTGTAGGTTGCTTGCTAGAGCGCTCACATATGTCAAGCCATTGAAGTAACTTATCTGCTAGGACCGGGTAATTTGTAGTGATCAGGGTGCCTAATTGGAACGTAAAAAACGTATTTATGTATCTACCTATGTTTGATGTCATTTTGTCTTGCAACAGGCTGTTGCTTTTGTCCCCAGGCAATCTACGGAGTACAGAGTAAGTCAATACCTGCGTGTTCAGTACGGACGCACCACCCCAGGGAGCCCAGCCTCCCCCCCTCCCCCCCGCCTCAGATCAGAAAAGGACAGCTCTGCGTTTCGACGGGATCTAGAGCTCCCCGGCTGACTAAGAACTCTTCACCAGCAAATACCGCCTGCTGGCATTACTCAACCTCTGGTACTGCTGCTTGCAGCTGGTACTTATTTGCTGGCCAGGCTACCACTTCCACCGACGTCTTTCCGGGCCGGCCCTGCAACTCCCACTACCACGCCTGTATAAGCACACCAGACCTCAGTGCAACGCCTGTTCGAACCAATTGGCACGATACCGCCTCCACCTGTTCAACCTCCGCAAACCTCCCTCAGACGAACCGTCTTGAATTCGAATTCGAATTCTCCCTCCAACATTTTTTGTCTGGCTGCGCCTGCGACTTCAGCAGAGCTCGTCATCTGTTCCTCCTAAGCTCCTATTCTCATTTATTCTGCCTAACCAACCCCCGCCTCATCTAGGCGTTACTCCGGTAGCCTTCGCCGTTTCCATCCATCGCCTCTCCTCGACATGTCCGCTACTCCCAACGAAGGGCACGGGCAGTATTCTGGTCAGGCACAGCAGCCTGAGCAATTCGCTCCCGATGATCTCGCTCAGCAAGATGCTGCTGCTGCGCCGTCAAAAAAGAAGAAGAGAGGCTACGCCGCACAGGCTTTCGAGGTTGGAGCTGGCGCCAATGCTGCTGCCGGTGGTCAGATGCAGGGCGGTGGTCCGCAGTACGGAATGCCTGCCGCGCAACAGCAGCATGTTCCTTCGTATGGGAGTTACGGTCAGCCTGATGCTCAACAAGGTGTAGCCGGACAAGGTTACCAATACGCACAAAGCCAATCACAGCCTCGACAGGCGCCGACTTATGCTGGTTATCAAGCTCCTGACCAAGGATATAGCAATGCTGCCACTCAACCCGGCGCCCCGGGAGTCGCTGGCATCACCCAAGGCATGGGAGGAATGCAACTTAACTCACAACCTCAACAACAATACCAGCAACCGGGACCTGTCGCAAGTCAGCAACCTACTCGAGTTGGGCCGCTCAACCAACTATATCCCACCGATTTGATGAACAGCCCCTTTTCAGTATCGGAATTGGACTTGCCACCACCACCAATTACCTTGCCACCAAATGTAGGTCAAACTTAACTTGCTTGGAACTTTGGTTATGTGAAGGCATTGCTGACACCTCTTGGTTTTGTTCTAGTCGAGCGTGACGCCTTCTCCCAATGCCAATTGTCCTCCGCGATACATTCGTTCCACGCTCAATGCTGTTCCTACGACCAATTCACTGCTGAAGAAGTCAAAGCTCCCATTTGCGCTAGTCATCCAACCATACGGTGCGCTACATGACGATGAGGATCAGATTCCAGTCATTCAAGATCAGGTCATTGCACGATGTCGCCGTTGCAGAACCTATATCAATCCATTCGTGACCTTTTTGGATCATGGACACCGCTGGAGATGCAACATGTGCAATTTAAGTAACGACGTTCCTCAAGCCTTTGACTGGGATGCTGCAGCGCAGCAAACTGTCGACAGATTGCAGCGTCATGAGCTCAACCACTCTGTCGTTGAATTTGTAGCCCCTCAGGAATATATGGTTCGTCCTCCACAGCCATTGGTCTACCTATTTTTATTCGATATCAGCTACGCAGCCGTGTCAAATGGCATGTTGGCAACCAGTGCCCGAACGATTCTGGACAGTCTCAGCAGAATCCCCAATGCGGATAGACGTACTAGACTAGGGTTTCTCGCAGTGGACAGCAGCCTGCACTACTTTTCCATACCCAAGGATGAGGATGAAAATGGCGAGACTAATATGTTGGTCGTTAACGATTTGGACGAGCCTTTTCTTCCTGTTCCTCATGATCTTCTTGTGTCCTTAACGGAAAGTCGCCAGAGCATTGAAAAGTTCTTGCAAAAGCTGCCGGACATGTTCCAGAATAACCACAGTAATGGCTCGTGCATGGGCTCGGCTCTGAAAGCTGGCCATAAACTCATTTCTGCCCTCGGTGGCAAGATCGTTATTTTGACTGCTTCTTTGCCCAATGTCGGCGACGGCAAGTTGGACATGAGGGAGGATAAGAAACTGTTGGGTACATCGAGGGAAGGAGGTTTGTTGCAAACTGCCAACAGCTTCTACAAGAGTTTCGCGGTCGAGTGCTCAAAGAACCAGGTCTCCATTGATATGTTTCTTTTCTCTTCACAATATCAAGATGTTGCCTCACTTAGCAATTTGCCGAGATATACGGGTGGTCAGACGTGGTTTTATCCTGGCTGGCACGCGTCTCGTCCGGAAGATGCTCTCAAATTTGCATCCGAGTTCAGTGATTATCTTTCCTCGGAAATTGGCCTCGAGGCAGTGCTTCGCGTCCGTGCGACAACAGGCTTACGCATGAATGCATTCTATGGTAATTTTTTCAACCGCAGTTCAGATTTGTGTGCATTTCCTGCCTTCCCACGCGACCAGTGTTATGTGGTTGAGGTGGCCATCGATGAGAATTTGAACAAGAACTTTGTTTGCCTGCAGGCCGCAGTACTTCATACTACGTGCAATGGCGAACGCCGTATCCGAGTGTTGACACTGTCTCTTCCTACTACGACGAACCTGTCCGACTTGTATGCGTCCGCTGATCAGTGCGCCATTACTGCATACTTCAGTCACAAGGCTGTGGAGCGAACTCTTGATAGTGGTCTGGAAGCAGCCAGGGACGCTTTGCAGGCCAAACTCACTGAATTGCTGCAGACTTTCAAAAAGGAACTCGCTGGTGGCAGCATGGGTGGTGGCGGGCTGCAATTCCCTGCCAATTTGCGCGGTCTGCCGGTTCTGTTTTTGGGCTTGATCAAGAATGTGGGATTACGAAAGTCCACACAAATTCCCTCAGATATCCGTTCGGCGGCACTGTGTTTGCTTTCCACTTTGCCTGTGCCATTACTGATCAGATACATCTATCCCAGAATGTACTCTTTACATGATATGCCCGATAATGCAGGAACATCGGACCAAGAAACCGGTCAGATTATCCTGCCTCCAGCATTAAATCTATCGTCAGAGCGCCTCGTACCTTACGGGTTGTATTTGATAGATGATGGACAGACTCAGTTCCTCTGGATTGGGCGAGATGCTGTGCCTCAGCTCATTGCTGATGTATTTGGCGTTGAGGACCGCACCCAGGTGCAAGTTGGTAAAGGTCGGATTCCTGAATTGGACAACGATTTCAATGAAAGATTGAGAGCTGTTGTCCAGAAGAGCAAGGACCATAAGTCTCTAGGGGTCGGAAGCATCACTGTGCCACATCTGTATGTGGTGAGGGAAGATGGAGAGCCCAGTCTGAAGCTCTGGGCTCAGACTTTGCTGGTGGAAGATCGAGCAGATCAAGGGGTAAGCGCAGCTCAATGGCTTGGGGTTCTAAGAGAAAAGGTAAGCTTTATTTAACCTTGCATGGGACACTGTCTACCAAGTCAATCCTTTTGGAAACGGCAGGTCCTAGTTAGTGAATGATGCACAGTGCTAACTACAATAGGTGGTACAATAATAATTGGGTTGGTTCAATTTCGGGATGTAATAGTGTCTACTAGCTCGATAGAAATGAAAGCGCCCGGTCTATGGCTTAACAGGGCAATGACACAGGGTGTTTTTATGTTGACGTCGTTGGCGAGTAGTATGCTCGAGGGGAATGATCGGAGCCAACAAAGCCTGGACAGTGTTGCAGAAAAAGCGTCGAGTAGAAGTGAAGAGCAATGGTTAGAAGCATAATGTGAGCGTATGAGGTTTCCTGAGTGGTGCCTCCCCTAAAATAGAGTAAGGTGGACCGCTTTCTTCCGTACGTAGCGAAACATCACAAGGACGTGTCTGACTCCTCTTCCCGAGTTTTGCGATGCAGTGCCTTAATTTTCAAAATCTTCGAAGGTGAAGAGTCATGGCTCAACGGGCTTTGTGACATGGAAAGGAAAATGCTTATTAGTTGGCCAATTCAAAGGCAACAAAGGTATCGGGCTTTCCATATGTTTCCATGCAAATATCCAGGAAGTCGATATCTTTTTATGCGCTGTGATGTATTCTTAAGTTACATGGCATGGCACTTTGCTCGTATTAACTAGAAAGGATCATGAAAGCCGGTTGGCACGTTATGTACCTGCATGAGGTCCATTCTATTGGTTTGAAATGATGCGAACCGTGCAAAGCGCTCCGTAGCCCGCAGGCCGTATTTGCATTTGCATTCCACTTCGTGACTAGTTGTCAGTAATCCATCGTGGTCGACAGCTAGCCAATGTAGGGATAGAGCGACGAAGGAAGCCTTGGCGCTAAAGGCTCGCGTTGAAAGTACTCCGTACGGAGTACACATTTGTACAATTGTGCCTGCATGGTTGTTGGGTGCATATACCTGGATAATTCTTTGACGAGATCAAGGAGCAGGGATATGTGGGCGTAGTACATGGAAATGTGTGCAAGGAGTTGTTATTCATTTACTTACTAACACCGAGAATTAGAGTACGCCAGTTGTGTTTGGTACGTTCATTCATCGGAGCGCTTTCCCTAGTACCCTCTAAGCATTGTCGATGTCATGTCTGTCTAAACACAGCCGCCACTCAGCACATGTCATAGACATAACTGGCGATAGTGCCGAGTTTAAGGCGCCGATGCTCAGCGCATTTAAAACTACTCCGTAGATGGCATTGATCAACGTAGATGGGCAACAAATCCTATCATTCTGCTGCAATGACTTAAGGTGCCGTCACTCTTCCATAAGCGCTCTAACGTTTCCACCGGCAGTAACCTTGATGTGATAGATGCTCCGCACAGATTAAATCCTGCGGCGGTTGACGTCTGGTTCATAGTTAGCTGCTGTCCTATCAGGAAGGACTCTGAGGTAGACCCATCCCGCCAGACAGAAACCCAGTCGCGACTGAAGCAGAAACGGCATGACGGATGGGGCTCTGTGAGGCACTATTGGCCCACGACAGTTAACTTAAGTGGATGTGTGTCTCGGGTTTGGATGGCTTTTATGGCTCATGGGACTGGGTTACAAGGAGAATGGTCGGCTTGCCGCTGGGTCCAAAAGTGTGTAACCAATCTAGTGGCTTGTCACATCAAAGTCTCCTCCTGCTAATTGAGGAATTATTTGCATCCGTTGACTTAATCTTCAAGGGGCTTGCTATTGCAGTATTGCTGCTACTTAAAGACAAAGTCTTCACTGTTGCACCAGACCCACAGCACTTTCTGTTGGCCGAGAAGAACCTTCAGCATTGCATTGGTATACGTCCTTTAAAAATAGTATACGGAGTAAAAGTCGGCGGATAGGAGGAGTACCCAGCAATTGTCTATTTTTAATTGGTTAAATGCTTCTTCCTAAAACCGAGGTGTGGCCTTCCACTCACCTAGAGTCGCAAAATGAGCCTTGCGCGGCAAGTCGCTCCCAGGCATCTAAAAACGTCTAAGAATTCTTGCTGATGATCAGCAAACTTCATACTGCGGTAATGCAGTGCCTTCTCGAGTCTGTTGGGAAAATGGCCGAGAGAAAGACGCAGCGTCCTTAGGGGGGCATTCAATGCTTTCTGTCAAATATGTACAATAAATGTCCCTACTTGACCTCTGTAGGCCTCCTATAGGTCTCTCATCCCCAACGGAAGCTAGAGGCATCGTAAGTTCTTAAGCACCAACCTCTACGCCGGTTGTATTTGCACGATCAGCTTCTACCATCAGGATATATTGCTCACATGTCATTCGGTGCAACCGTGTCGCGACCAGTTGAAAGGAACTAAAAATGTTTCTAGCACAGAGGCAGCTTTGCGTCTCAAGTGGTAAGACACGGGACAAATGCTATCTAACTAAAAGTTGAATGGAGTCCGATGTACTCCGTACCAAACATATAAGTAAGTGGATATGGACTACCTTCCTCGAGGGGGGTTCCAAAGTGGCCAAGTAGATGTGTGGTAAGGTCCTTATTATGGTCATAGATTAGCGTCGTAAATTCCTCTTTCGTGAGTAGCTGGGACTCCTCGTTGGCTATTTACTCATTGTACTCCTGAAATACTGTGCCTTGTCTTACGTATAATATCCTGTTCACACATGGCTCAACTCTTCTGCCAGCCCGTACTGCAATGAAGGAGGAGTTGCAGGTTGGTTTGGGCGGGACGGCCCTGACCAGGGCCAAGTCTGCCTGCTTGGTCCTGTTCTAAGTTTGGGTACCTGGTAAGTTACCTGGAGATATGTGTGGCTGGCCCTTGTTGCCCCGGTCTGTTTGATGAGTGATACTTCACACCCTGCCGCCCTCAACACTGGGACATGGCTCGGACCCCTCATTCCCTTTAAAAGGCCGCCCGCCGTGTCGTTTCCACAAGCAAGGAGGCCGGGCCAAACAAAATTCACACGTAGCTCATCTAGAAGCATAGCGTCTTCCCAACTGGACACTTGAAACGAGTTCTAGTTCAACTGTCTTTTGTGCTGTGCAGAACAGTCATATGTTTGTTTGCGTCCTACCTGGCTTTGCCTCGCCTTGCCGTCAACCAATACTTTCTCGTCGTTGTTCTTTTCCTTTACTTTACTTAGCTCGAAACCAACAAAAATTTCAGGATTCCAACACCTGGCTGGTCGGACGGCCCTTCAGCTCGACCAAGGAGACCAGACTCAACCCCACCGTATATGCCGACCGTGACAGGCATTGGTCTTTGTTGTACTTGCAACAGTGCATCCTCACCCCCTCGTGTTTTTCATCTCCTATCACCGCGGCTCCTAGGATCCAGAATTCACCATCAATCATTGTACGAGGACTTCCAATATAGACTCTATACTCACGTCCCCATTATCAGTCTAAGCACGGCTTTAACAGCCACGGTTTGCGCTCCTACTGTTCGGCCCAAAAGTTCAAGCAACCTGCTACCCGCCCAGCAAACGGGGCCCGAGCGGGGATATACCTTGAGTTCCGCCCGCCCAAATTGCAGGCCTGTCGTTCTCGGCTCGCTGCATCCCACACTCGTCACCCTCATATGCCGTTCACGAACGACCCTCTGACTGATTTGATTATATTTACTTCGCCCTGCCCAAATTCTCTTTCATCGACGCAGCAGTTGTCGTGCTGCCCTTGGCTCCCATCTTTCTCCACTTTGCAACGACTGCCTACTCGTCACTGGCCTACGATTGACGATAACAGTGGAACAGTTGCTGCCCGAAACCCCTCGCAGATAGCCTCACTTACCCCCGCCAACTCCAAACGTTGCACTCGGCAACAATTGCCCTGAGGCACCATGTCTCGCTCGAACCCCCCCAACGCCGGTGGCTCTCGCAAGATTTCGTTCAATGTGAGCGAACAGTATGATATTCAAGATGTTGTTGGCGAAGGCGCGTATGGCGTTGTCTGGTAAGTTTTACTTTGTTTCCAGGTAGCTGATCCTGTCAGGATCGCAACCACGGAAGTCAAATTCTACCTACTTACACTAGCGGACGTACAGTTCTGCGATACATAAACCGTCAGGCCAGAAAGTCGCCATCAAGAAGATTACTCCATTCGATCATTCCATGTTTTGCCTTCGAACGCTGCGGGAGATGAAGCTTTTGCGTTATTTCAATCATGAGAATATCATTTCCATTCTTGACATTCAAAAACCTCGAGGTTATGACACCTTTAATGAAGTCTATCTCATTCAGGTGGGTGCAGCAGGCCCATACGCTACTCTTCAAACTTGCAATACTACTACCCCTAGGACCCTAGCTGACCACCTATTGCAAAATTAGGAGTTGATGGAAACAGATATGCATCGAGTCATCCGCACGCAAGACCTCTCGGATGACCATTGTCAGTACTTTATCTATCAGACACTACGTGCGCTAAAAGCAATGCACTCTGCAAACGTCTTGCATCGAGATTTGAAGCCATCAAACCTCCTTCTGAATGCAAATTGCGATCTCAAAGTTTGTGATTTCGGGTTGGCCCGTTCAGCTGCGTCTCAAGAAGACAACTCTGGATTTATGACGGAATATGTTGCCACACGTTGGTACCGTGCGCCAGAGATTATGTTGACCTTCAAGGAATATACGAAAGCAATTGATGTATGGTCGGTTGGTTGCATTTTAGCTGAGATGCTCAGTGGGAAACCTTTGTTTCCCGGGAAAGACTGTAAGTCAGCTGGATTTCCATTTGCTGTATGCTCTTTATAATATCCCAAGGCGGAGAAGAAGAAAAACGGGATGTGATGACGCAGCAACTGCGCGTGGACGAAGGCATAATTACTAACATCGTCTCATCACAGATCATCACCAGTTGACCCTTATTCTTGACGTTCTGGGCACCCCGACAATGGAAGACTATTACGGCATCAAGTCGCGGCGTGCGAGGGAATATATTCGATCTTTGCCCTTTAAAAAGAAGGTGCCTTTCAGAACATTGTTTCCCAAGACATCAGATCTAGCATTGGATTTGCTAGAAAAACTGCTTGCTTTCAACCCTGTCAAGCGCATTACTGTCGAAGAAGCACTAAAACATCCCTACCTTGAGCCATACCACGACCCCGATGATGAGCCGACCGCGCCACCTATCCCCGAGGAGTTTTTCGATTTCGATAAGCACAAAGATAGCTTGAGCAAGGAGCAACTGAAACAGCTTATATATGAGGAGATTATGAGGTAAACTTGCCATGTTTGCATTGGCAAATAGACTGAGACGCTGCAAGCAATGTACGCTGCACAACGACGAAGCCAGATTAGACAACATTATACATTGTGGTATCGACTGGAAGGTAAACCGTGTGCTGGAAGATTAGATCAGCGGCAAGTATGAGAACAGAGAAAAGGAAGAATAGTTGCCGAGTAATGGCATTGACAGTGATATACACGAAGAAAATCATGTCCAGACTTTGTCAAAGGTTGAGGGCCTCGATACTGAAGATTTGATGCAAGTCTCAGCCAGAGACGCAAGGAAACAAGGGAAAGTCACGAGTCGCATATACGCTGGCAGTGTATGAGGAGAAAATCTTACACTAATTTTGCTTTGTTACAATCTGGTCTTTACTTTAATCAACTCATGATGTGCATTTATATCCGCTGTCCTTTATGATAGTTTTTCAGTCGCACAGCCATCACTCGCGGAGCCCGCAGAAAGTGGAGGATAGCGGTTTAATTCCGAGTCGTTAGTCGAAAACAACATCAGAGTACTCCGTATAGTTAACCAGAATTTTTGGCTAGACCATTCCGAAAGCAAGCACTCGTCATTGATGGACTGCTCCTGTTTAGGTCAACTGCTGTTCGCTTGCTAGCGTGATTCGTAGTGCAGCAGCGGGCAAGTTGCCAATTGCGAGTGCTGTAGCCTCATTTACTCACTCGTTGCTGGGACAAGTACCTTGCACGGAGTGTTGCTCTCATACACTGACCATTGCCCCTTTGCTACTTTGTAGAGGAGAAGTCAGCGAGATCTTAAGAGCCGTAAGTCGCGTGCTCGCTGTCACTAGAGGGAGACACCTGGTCGGAAACAAAAGACAGCTTCAATCGACCTATTAATCGCAGCATCCCTTGCGACCAGCCACCGTCCTCGCTTACCATAGCCCCCGGCTTGTGGTCTAATGGTGGACGTTTCTATCTAGCCCACCACAATTTGTGCCATAACTACCTACCTGACATTACTTCGCCGCACTTGATCCGTACCACCCCATAAGCACTTAGGTATACAGATATCATCATACGATATTGTTACGACATTCTTATTAATAATTTACCATTTCGCTTCACCAGGCTTACAACGTCAAAGCTGCCTCCAGCTTGTTTGTCGCCTTGAATTCTAGTTGCTCAGTTTCCGTTAGCTTCCTGACCTGTACTCTGTACGGAGTAGGTCGGCATGACATGATCATCCCCACTATAGCTCGCTTCATGCTCGAAACCACCGAAGTACTCGATGGCTTCGACCGCGATCATCTGCTAGCATACCCCGGCTTATAACGATACAGCCAACCTCAATCTACAGTTTCATTGCCCGCCAATTTCCCGCAGCTGCGCTCGCCGGCGAAATATTTGGACAACATGTGGACGGGGCTAATAAGGCGCTTTTCGACCGAAGACACTCAAGTTGGCAGTGAACAAGAGCACGACGGACATCAGGATAAGGATGGTGTAAATGGAGTCTTCACGCCCGCTGGCCGGCGCGTCGCTAATGCTAGCCCTTTTCGACCGCCGCCGCTTGAACCTCTGGTTTTACATGGCTACCGTGAGAGTACGCAGAGTCTGGCGAGGCTGCTAACAACGACAGTAGCCGAGGAGATCCGGGCAATGGTCCCGGAGAGGTTACGTATCGTTGATGATTGGCGTCTGACCTACAGCCTCGAGCAGGATGGCGCCAGCTTGTCTACCTTGTACCAAAAGTGCCGGCCATATGAAGGGCGCAGGGTTGGCTTCGTGCTCGTTATCAAAGACCAAGATGGCGGGGTGAGTCCGGTCTTCTTTCCTTTCCCCTCTTGACTTTTTTTATTCTTTCATGTCCAGTTTATTTTTGCTGGTCTTTTTCACGATCACTTGGGCTAATAAGGCGGTCGGTCTCATGAATGTGCAGACATTTGGGGCATACCTTTCAGAGCATCCGCGTCCAAGCCCCTCATACTTTGGCAATGGGGAATGTTTCCTCTGGAGGGCCTCTACACTCACATCGCTTCCCTTGCCTCCCTCGGCTGATACGACGAATCTCACTAGAAGCACGACCGTCACACCAAGATCATTGTCGGGAAGCGGGACTTCTACCCCGGCTGAGTCGATCAGGTTTAAAGCCTTCCCTTACAGCGGGTTAAACGATTGCTACATAAACTGCGAAACAGGATTTCTCTCAGTTGGCTCCGGTGGTGGTCACTATGGCCTTTGGCTCGATAATTCCCTAGATGTTGGACACAGTTCACAGTGTGATACATTTGGCAACGAGCCTCTCAGTGATGTCGGTGAAAAATTCCGCGTCTGGGGTGTGGAAATTTGGGTTGTAGGTACATAAAGTGTCGGGACCATTCTATTCATGTACGACCTGAAGTCTAGTCTAAGGACCTCTCTGGGATCGTATTGTGACAGCAGGGTACCCTTCTACCCCCTTTTTTTTTGGCGGCTCGTTGGCGCTGATGGTTTAGGTTATTGAACGGGTTTGATAGGAGTCTGGACGTGGTCAAGGGTTGTGAATTGCGGTAAACGATTCTTGGACACCACATGCCTAAAATGCAGGTGTAGTGGGGGATCACGTATTTGGAAAGAAATTGACGAATAACACATCTCCAATTGAGCTCTGATAACCTTTATTATGTAGGCGCTCTACTATAAAGATGATCCAAACTTATCATTAATTGCGAAATGATGCATGATTGATTTCCTATGATGGATTTCCATTATACAATGGCTTAGTGTTGCCCTGGAGGCAGAATATCGTTGAAGCAGTTCGCGTTATTCAAAACTATTCCAGGAAGTGGAAAGATTTCATATTCAAAGCATATCCTTTTCCGATGATATTACTGCAGGCAGTACTATCGCCGTATACATTCTAGGATGTATCGCGTCTCAAGTCTACCTCGGGCTCTTGTCCTTCCAAGGATCGAGCATACTCAACTCATTTACTCAATTTTGAAGAAAACTTCAACATACCTTGAAGAATTCCTTCTGGGCTGGGGGAGTCCGCACAGACATCTGGCTCGAACCCAAAATGGTTGATCAAATGAGCCCTTGTCGTTGGTCCAATGGTTGCGATGAATGTCTTCCCATCTCTACGTTCCAAGTTGATCTTGCAAGTGCTTGCATTGAGCAGACCAAGGCCTTGGAGCATGCTGTCACAACCTGTGGGGGAGAAAACGACAACCCACCGCTCAGGTGCTTGGCTCGTCTCCCTGATCAAAGTGCCGAAGTCATGTGGAAAGGATTCCATAATGCCAGTACCATATACCACAACCTCTTCGACATGTATTCTTGCCCTGATATCCAAATTTTTGTCTTTCAAAACGCGAGGTATGATGTCGCGGCATTGCTCCCCGACGAGAAAGAGAAGAGGCGGTCGGGTGTCGCGATCAGAGTACCACTGTCCATAATGTTTAAGGATATACGCTGCTAAAGCCTCACCGTTTCCAGTGTGTTCTCCAAATGTTTGAAGGGGAGGGTCCAGGGGGATGGCATTTAGGGCACGAGTAGTAGCAGGTCCAACGCTATAGATTGGTACGTTTTGTATGTGTGACCAGTCTATGTCACTGCCTGTAAAGAGATAGCCCGCTAGTATTAGCGAGGAAAACAGATATGAAATAGAGTATAAGGGCTCAAGATCGAGTGACGAGAGAGAATAGATGGGATGCACAATCATCAGCAACGCAAAATTATGATAGCATACCTTTGCCATTTTGAACCACTTTCAAAAAGGCTTCGACGGCTCGCTGAGACGTGAATATCATGCCACCATACATCGCCTCTCGATGACTGCTGATTTGCTTTGCCTGGAGCAGAGACTGAACCCTCAAGTGCCCCTCATTATTGAAGTGATGTAGAAGCACGGGTACGAAAAGAGGGTTGAGTTTGCTTTCAGCTGCCCCATGTGAGAATCGACTGGACGACAGAATTTCTTCGTAGGCATCATTTGGCGTTGATTTCGTTTTGAGCAGCAATACGGGCACCTTAACGCTTATGTCCGAATCTGTCCGTTTATATTGAGGAGATGACGCCATGACAATGTTCCCAGAGTGCTACAAGTATGGGCAAAAGCGAGTCAACCGAGACACTTCCTTCGCTGATTTTGGAGTAGTACAGCTAAAGGCACGAGTTGTCTTCTCCTCCCTATTCAGTCGACCCTACCCTGAGTGCTGATAACTGGATGGCAGCAAGCAGTTGCAGGCGGCGCGACGTGGTCGAACTGCCTAATTGGCACCGGCGTGGACACGGGTCAAAGAACTGTCTTATCGATAAGGTGTGGCTCAGCACCAGCGATTGAATGAGTTTGACTCTTGCAGTAATGCCGACCTACCAAAATTCTTAGAGACTACATGCATGGGCAAGCGAACAATTCTCACTTGCAACAAGGTTGGCATCTTAAAAAGCTTTCAGAAGCTATATGCCTGCGAAAGCCATATCGCATTAACAAACTAGATACTGAGAATTCGTATCCTGAGGTGACAAGCTGAAGCATGGCAGATGAGAAGCAGAAACCAGAGCCAGCAAGAGCAACATCAGCAGCTTTTACGGTGAATGACCAACCCAAAGCCCTTCCCAAAGGCATCGTGTTGGGCAAGGATGGCAAGCCGTATGTCCCCTTCTCTATGTGTCCGTTCCCTCCTGGATCGTGCATCCAAATAGGCACAATCACTGATCTTGTATTTCGTCTAGGTGTCGAAGCTGCACATCTTTCGCGGCTTGGGCGGCCATGACCAAGGAAAATGCGAAGCAGGATGGGGCGATCAGTAGCATGAAGACATCAGTGACAGCTGCGGCTGGCGGAGGCGATCCCCGTTCCAATTGCCCACCAGACGCTGAGGCACTTGGGCGCGGAACTTGGACACTTCTTCACTCTATTGCGGCTACGTACCCAGACGTCCCGTCAAAATCACAGCAGTCGGATCTTTTTAGCTTTGTCAAACTTTTCTCAAGGTTATATCCGTGCTGGGTATGTGCTGAAGATTTTCAAACATACCTAGGCAAAGAAGTGCCTAGGGTTCAGAGTCGCGACGAGTTTGGCATATGGCTATGCGGGGCCCACAACGAAGTAAACGCTAAGTTGGGCAAACCGCAATTTGATTGCTCGAGATGGCAAGAGCGCTGGCGAACCGGATGGAAGGACGGCCGCTGTGACTAAACATCTGGACATACCACCTATACCTCGAACATTCCCCACTCGATGAATAGTATCTCTCGCATCGTGATATTCTGCATTATAGGATGCGATTGCGCAGCTTGTCGGAACATTAGAGAGCCAATAAGAATATCGAAAAGAGGTGGAATGATGGTTCGAGCAAGTTGCATAGTCATTTTTGTAGCCGTGGTGTGGGACCTTGACATGTGATATGATTTTAGGAAGAAGGCTTACAGCTGATTTGTGGCGTAATCATAGAATATACTGTTCATTCTCCTCTCAAACACACTGTCTGAACTAGTCTTGGCCTCTTTTGCCACTCCTCTGAGAACTGAATAGATCAGACCGCAGGCTGGTTGAAATGGTCAGATAAAATGCGAATTTGTAGCCGTCACACGTCTACTATTATTAGCTATGCTGGTGGGCGAACAACAAGCATCAAATGTATGTTTGGTGTTGTTGCGTGATGTATCTGCCGGGCATTCCGGAGCTTTGGTGAGTTATGTCCAACCCACAGCATCCATTACATCACCATGAACAATCGCATTCGCCCAAGGAAGATAGTAAACTTACTTGTAATTTTACTCATCTTGCCTTAAAACTCTCATCTCCCCCATTTGTGCCCATAGCACATACGGTAAACTGAACCCATTTGAATGCGCAACATATTAAGTAGCCGTCTACGGTCATCTTACTCCAAGTACGATCGAGTTAACGAGGATTGGACGAGTCTCCGTCATCCCTGCCCATAACTTCCGAGGTTTTGTGTGTTTGTTGTCGTATCATACGAGCTTTTACTCTACCCGACTACATATTTTCTCCTCATTGTTATCGGCAGCTTGTAATACAGTTTTGCTAGGTCTCTCTATACACAATGGCTGACATAAGGGTGCAAAGCCTCCAGCAACCCGTTGATGTTTCCGAATATCTATTTCGAAGATTGCACGAGATTGGCGATCGGTCGGTACATGGGGTACCCGGCGACTACAACCTGGTCGCACTTGACTACCTCTCTGATTGTGGACTGCAATGGGTTGGCAGCGTAAATGAACTAAATGCTGGTGAGTCTGCAGCCATGGACGGTATTTCCTATCCCGCACATTGTGGCTGCGAATAATCTGTCCCTTTGAATACCGATATTACCTCCCCACAATGCACCAATGCTCACATAGAAAATGTATAATACTCTAACAATTCGGTGTCTCAGCGTACGCGGCGGATGGATACGCTCGGGTCAACAGGATAGAAGCCCTCATCACTACATTCGGCGTGGGAGAACTATCCGCCATAAATGGCGTTGCGGGGGCCTTTTCTGAGCATATTCCAGTAGTGCATATTGTCGGTTGTCCGTCCACAGCCTCCAAACGAAATTGCATGTTGCTCCATCATACCCTCGGGAATGGCGATTTCAATGTCTTTGCCAACATGAGTGCCCAAATCTCATACGCTATGGCCAAGCTGAGCAGCCCTTCGGAAATTGCGGATCAAATTGATCACGCTCTGCGACAGTGCTGGATTCAATCTCGGCCAGTGTATATCACTCTTCCCACAGATATGGTCCAGGCTAAAATTAAGGGTTCTCGATTGAAGCAACCAATAGATCTTGCTGCGCCAGCTAATGATCCTGAAAAGGAAGGTTATGTTGTTGATGTAATTACGAAATATCTCAACACGGCTCAAAATTCCCATACTCCTAGTTGATGCATGTGCTATCCGTCACCGTGTCCTTCCGGAAGTACACAGCCTGATGGACAAGTCTAGTCTGACTATGTTTGTGACCCCTATGGGTGAAGGTGCCATTGATGAGATCCATGGCAATTTCGGGGGGGGTTACGCAGAAGCCGGCTCTCATCCTTTGGAGGTCAAGGACAGAGTAGAGTCCTCAGACCTCATCATCACCATCGGCGCTCTCAAGGTAATTCTGTACCTGCAACTATCTATATCTTGTTCCTACAAACTAATACTTAGAATATAGAGTGACTTTAACACCACCGGATTTTCTTACAGAACTTTGCAGTTGAAGAGCATAGACCTTCACAGCGATCATTGCGTTGTGAGATATTCAACATATCCTGAAGTAAGCATGAAAGGTGTTTTGCAGAAATTGAGTGAGAAAATCTACCCGAAGAAACTCAATATACGCAGAGCTCCTGCTGTTCGAAACGAAGTCAAAGAAAACCACGATGAATTACCTACAATTACTCAGGCATGGGTCTGACCACGACTAGGCGAGTTCCTGAAGGATGATGACATTGTTGTGACAGAAACCGGAACCGCCAACTTTGGCATATGGGATACTAAATTCTCCAAGAGAGTGACCGCATTTAGTCAAATTCTCTGGGGCAGTATAGGATGGTCCGTTGGCGCATGCCAAGGAGCAGCACTGGCAGCAATGGACAACGGTGCAGATCGAAGAATTATTCTCTTCGTCGGAGACGGCTCATTTCAGCTGACCGCCCAGGAAGTGAGCACAATGATTCGGCACGGACTGAGCCCAACTATGTATGTCTCTTGTGCCCCTATACACAGGAAGTCACTTCTTGTTGGATGCCGAGATGTTAATTCAGCCACATTTTTGTCATATGCAACGAAGGCTTTACCATTGAGAGATTTCGAGCTTTACATGCCCAAAAAAGATGCACCAAGGGCTTTGATGATGACAGCAGAGGCTAGCGCAAAGACAAACGCACAAACTGAGTAGTGATTCTGTGTATTGTGCAGTTCGTATGTGCATTCTCAACTGAAGTCTCTTCTATCAACAAAATCCACTAAGATTAAGTTATGCCTTTGTAACTTTATACCTGAGGGAGAAATTTCATTTGCCAGCATCTGCTGCAATCCAATATCGTACCATAGAAGAAAAAAAAAAACGAACAAAACAGACATAAAAAGAAAGGAGACCAGATAAATAACCGGCAAATGAGACTACCATGTCCATTTTGTAGAGACGTGTCGCAGGTTAGGTGAGTTTATAAACTGCAGGTTGCCGCACAGTGTGTGTCGCTGTGCTGAGTCACTGTACGAGGCCGCCCTACGGACGAAAGAAAACCTTGCAATGTGCATTTGTCCTGGGAACAACTAGTATTGAAGAGTATTGGGCTGTGCCTAGAAGGTCGTCGCAACGTTTATTCGCACTCTACTCTCGAAACAAGAAGCTCCGTCCCAAAAAAAATAAAGAATCCAAAGAGGAAAAGCAAATAACTCCTATCATGCCCGACACATCACAAAAGAGAAAAGATGGGCCCGCAGGTCTCACCGGCGGCCAAATTCACAAGAAAAGTAAAGTGCGTATAGTCAACATTGGGTTCCCTACACTGCAATTGGGTAGCTGCTAACAAATTCATGGTGAACTTGAAGGGTGGAAGTGCTGGAAGATGGAAAACTCCATACCATAAGGTAAAGTTGGCTCAGAGAGCGGAACTCGGCACGACCCTGAACGTCGGAGACCAAGGCATCTGGGTGACGTTCGCGAGAGGAATGAGAGAAAAAGCCATCCGAGAATTCAAGGATCTTTGCGATGAGGTAACAAAATCCCAACCGTCCAATATCTACTGCCAGTGCCGTTGTTACCCTCTCCCCAATATGCCTTTCCTTTCTTCCTTCCCTCTTGAAGCAACGACTTTCATCGCTTATGCTTCCCTTTATCCCGTACCCTAGATTGGGAAGGTTTTCTCGCGACTTTGGGGATCCGCCGAAAATGCTAACTCTGATACCTATGTGAAGTACGCCAAGACACTGTATGGCATTGAATCGCCGACACACGATGTGGAGAACGTTGAAGAGGGAGAAACCCAAGATGTAGAGGCATCTATTGAAGCAGAGTTAAACAACTTGAAATCAAGAGAGACAGTCAAAATGAGCCAGACATTCACGCCGGTGTCTGCTGGTATCGAATGCCTATTTTTTATGAAAACCATGAAGCCTATTGAGCCGGGCGTGCTGGCGAAGAAAATGTGCGAGGACGCCCGAGACTGCCCGGACCCTAGAAAGCGGAAATGTAAATACATTAACCGACTGACGCCAGTGTTTGATATGGAAAAGGCTACGGAAAATGGCATCACCAAGGTAGCCCGTGCTGTGCTGTTGCCCTGGTTTAACCTTAACGAAGATCCAACAGACCATACCAAGCAGGAAATCCAGCGTCACATAGACGTACCATCAACGGTGTGTACAAACCGCCAGAGGTGACCGGTGCCCGAGATTTTGAGACAAACTTTGACTTACAATTGCTGTTATTTCTTTAGTACGCAATCCGTCACAATATCCGCAACCATACGACGTTCAAATCTGATGAGGTGATCAAGAGGATCGCAGGTCTCATAGACGGCAAGCACAAGGTCAATTTAAGTAGCCCAGACAAGGTCATTTTAGTTGAAATATTTCAGGTTGGTTCACTCCGTAGACACAACCGCTCTGCTATCCCATGAATTTGGTTCTAACATGATGAGATAAAGCTCTTCTGCGGAATATCGGTTGTGGATGGTAAAGAATGGGACACACTCAAGCGGTACAATTTGAATGCCCTGTATGAACTCATCGTTCCGGACGCAAGTAAGGATTAAACAAGCGCTAGCCAACCACATCTCACCGCTTCTGTGTGGCTGGGCCAGATAATACGACACAATAAATGTCCGGAGTACGGAGTACCCGAAGGGTCAACCGATATCTTACGATAGACTGTTTGACTCCAGTTCGCAGTTTGTGACGGGGCTTCTGCGCGGGCTTCCATCGTTGCTGAAGAAATGAGACGCCTATTATAACCGAGATACCAATACCTTGTGATTACCGGACGATCGGTGTTGATTTGGCCTCACATTACTTATAAATAACAGCATAACAGATATCAATCTACATCGGCAGCCTCGCAAACGTGGTTGGCAGTCCTAGGATACCATTTAGGGGCAGTACTCATGATCATAGCGAAAACCATGTTGATTAGGGCTAAAACATGCGATTTGTATGAGAAAGTATGCTCCGTGTTTGGTCTTCATGAATCTCCTTCTGAGAACCTTTACTGCAGTCCTTCCTTCGTGATGTGAAGTCAATGAAAGTGTGGGTCGCGGAATCCAACCGCAACGGCCTCGCTTAAGGCGGCCAATTATCGATGTTGGCATGTATGTATGATCAACAGCCGGGCATTCCAGGGTCATCTGTCCCCCGTACTCCGTCACGAAACGGCGGTGCCAATATCTCTAGTTCCTTTCTGCCTGGATTTGGACGGGGCACACTTTCTTGGCGCACTTGTGACCTCGCCTACTATCTCCTAAACTGGGTTGGATATGATGTGACTACGATGCAATCTGATGCGTAGCCAATGCACGCTCTAGCCGAGTGAAGTTCTTGGCGTCAGATATGAAGATAGGCCATGGCACTTTAACGCGTCTCTTTTGCTTATCCGAGACGGCATATGGATGGATGACCTCTGCGGGGGAGTCCACAGATTAGCATCTTTTTATCATCAGCTTGCGCCACACATGAAAACTTCACCTCAAGAAGCGAGTTCGCTTGTTGAAAGCCAATGATGCTGCTTCTCGCCATTCCTTGACAATCGGAATACGTCAAGTAAATAAAAAATTGCACCATCAATCCTGCCTGCACACAATGGCACTCAACAAATTCCAGCTTCCATCGTTTGACTTTTCGTTAGGAGCCATTAAGTAGGAGTGCCGTGGCCTTTTAGGTGTGCTAGCTCATTAGTTTGTCGTCCTGCAGCTTATGGAGAGCATGTCATGCAAAAGTTCCTCAATTGCTCTCCCTGCAATTGGACGAAGTTTCTCCCATTTCCGCCCTGCACTGCCGAGCTTCGTGTCTACTTAGATACATGGCACCAACTCAGCGCAGCAGACAATGCCTAATATGACCGTGACATGACAGTTGGAGTACTGGATGGTGGTGTTATGGAGGCTAGTCGATCCAATCCTGACCTCAAATTTTCACACATTTGTACTTGTATGCATATTATATCCACGCCTCGATCAGAAACAAATGGGAAAAGAAGATATGAAACATCAGTAAGAAGGAGAAAAATGGAAGTTTGAAGAGGTAAAAACAGTAGAAGCTGAGGTATACTGTGGATCAAATGCAAGCCCGCACTTGCATTGGCTTTCTACGGAGCAAAGTTCGTGCACATTCCTCCCGTCCACCCTTGTATATTGATGGAGAATTATCTTCGCCTTTCTTACACATCATAGAGAAATTTGTGGCTCTATTAAACAAAGTTTCCGAGAAAGGTGACACCTCGTTCAATCTATAACCGTTCATGTGCTCTTTCATAACCTTTATATCGTAGGGATTATCCCGTCATTTTCTTACCAGCAATTGGTTTGATAGCATCCCGGCGCTTGTCAGAAGACTTTTCCCTCAATTGATTTACGAGACTCAAGGAACGCTTTAAGTACTCTCAGTTCAGAGCCGCCCCGATCGTCGCCCCGATACTCGTTTAAAACGAAATCCCAGTGATGTCCCGGTTGTACGATCGAGCAATCAAACAGTCAACCGCTTGTCACATGCGAGCCGCCGAGAGTTATGATGTGCTACACAGATATACTGAGGCTGATACCGACGCTTATGCTGCCACACCATCCCAAACAACTCGGAATGGAATTCAGACCATGACTGATCATTTGGAAGCTGTGGTTACTGATGATGCATGCCGCTTTACATTGAGGAGACTTGAGTCGACCATCCCTAATAGACTGCATGTACAATACATTGCAACATCCAGCGATGATGATTCATTTATTTTAACACTAGTTTCCACTTCAGCAAGACTGCTCCGCTTTGAATGTCATTCAATCAGGTCCGAAGCGATGCTTTTACGTTGGCTTTCGGCCTACAAACCATGCCTGCCTTCACACAAAAAACATTTCGCGTCTGGAAATATGGAGACAGTCATCAAACCAGGTTCCGGAAATGAATCCTCATCGGGATACTTTGAAGCCTTGCGAGGGTTCGTACCGAGAATTGTTAAACAAGGACACACAATATCGCCAGCGGGTATTGAGTATTTATTGACGAAACGAGTGCGAGGGAGCTCGATTTCAACCCTCCGTCATCCATTGTCGGAAAAACATCGAGAAGCAGTTAATTTCCAAATTGGGCAATTGATTCACCGCATCTCAGTTTATCAATCGCCATGTGGTCGATTTGGTATGACCTCGGCGGTATTAGGGTTTGACCATGCCCACAACAATGCCACTTCGCATCGCGAAACAAGCCTGCACGCTAATAATGGTGTACACAACACTTGGTCAGAAGCTTTCCTCTCATTACTAGAGTCTGTTCTCAGGGATGCTGAAGATGCTACCATTTCAATTCAGTATGAAAGGCTTCGACGCCATGCTGGCAGGTTCAAACACGTCCTAGACGAAGTGAAGATACCCAGCTTGGTGATAGTTGACGCAGGACAGGATTTTAACACACTAGTTGGCTTGCCCGATCATATTGAAGGATGGGAAATGAAGGGCTTTGCGCAACGAGATGACGGAATTGATTGGACTTCGCAGCAACGTCACCCTGCCACATCATCACCATCAATGCCTGAACCTTCGGGTTGCTCCCCTGTTTCAGGAAATAATGGAAAAGAAGAGCTAGAGCACGATACGATACCAACGCCTACACTCGACATTGTCAGTGTTCCAGCGGTTGTCGGCATACAAGATTGGCATAACAGCGTGTTTGGCGATCCTTATTTCGCGTCTGTGCTGAGTCAAGATGACAATGCAGACGTCTGGGCAGGGCTTGTTTATCAGTTTGAGTGCTCACAGTCCACTGGGTTATGTCAAATACTTTGCTGGGAGAAAGATTCACTACACGCTCAAGTGCGCCGACTACTGTATGAGAGCTATCATGCTGTTGTTGCAATAGTAACAGAGTTCTATCGGATAGAGGCGGATAGTGACGATCGGGAGCTACCCGCAAGGAAAAGGCTGCTTCAAGCCCTCGCTAAATTGGACGATATTGATGGCTTTGGTGAAGACAAATACCCCAGGTCAGACTCAATAATGTCATCAGCAAAACGACGAAGGTTGGAATGAGTGAAGGTGGCAATGCGTCCATCCGACTTGGCATCGCGGTTTTCATTATTGGGCGACTGAGCCATTGCCATGATTTGATACTCTTAATCAGCCAGACGCACCACAAGTGATGGCCTAATCTCGTTATATCATACCGATAATCTCAGCTTCGTCAAGAGTGCCAAGCAGTCATGTTACTGTTCGCATCTTTATTCATCTTCGTCTCGCGGTAGTGTGAATCCCATCATACCTAATAGATTACTCGCTGGTCCAGCCATACCTCCCTGACTTTTGAAGCTCTCTAAGATGTTCCGAGCCAGATTGTAGTCAATGTTTACTCCTATATCAGCGTCTTCTGTTGCAAGACTGCTTGTTGGGGGCCTCGCTTCGTCTTGGCTGTGCATGCGATCCAATCCCTGTCGTTGACTGTCTTCATCAGGTTTTAGATCTAAAGCACCGTGTTGCTTTAACTCAGCCTCGAGCAGGCCTGCCAGATGTTGCAGCTCATCCAACTCATCCTTGGGTTCTTCAGATCCTGTTAAGGGAGTTTGGTTTGTTTTCATCAACCTTTCACTCTCCATTATCTCTGTGCCTGTTTGACGCGGTCCCATGAAATCATTCATTATTCGCGCAAAAGCCTCATCATCAAAATTTACAGTGCTGTCTTCGGGTTCACAATCTTCATCGGATTCATCTGCATCTGCATCATCGTCATCATCCATCTCATCAAGGTTGGCTCCATCCAACCCCGCTTTGTCATCATCAAGAAATGCTTCAAAGCGCGTTACTATCTTCCTGAGATCGGCTTGCACCTGAGCATCGCCGAAGCCAGACGGTTTCTCCTTGACCACAGAGCGCTGCCCTCCAAGTTCACGCTCGAAATTACCAAAATCAATTTCCATCCAGTTTTCATTGTCGCTGCGTTGATGATTTGGCCATGATTCCATTTCTTGGTTGGTAGGTAGAGCATCATCTCCATCTTCGATAAGGTCTTGCAAAAGTATGTCGACTTCCCGGACGACTCGATGCTTACTCTTATCCGCATTTGTTGCAAGCATCTCATACCCGCATGTTAATTTCATCCCCAGTTCAAGCTGCGACGAACTTGCCCGATTAATGGAGGAAGAGCAGGTCTGTGGAAGGTTCGAGAATAGAAGTTGCCATCTCGGAGGAGGTTCAAATCGCTGTGACTTCAACTGTGCAAAAAGAACCTTGCTAAACTGGATACTTATTGTGACAAGGTCTTCTGGTGGGAACATGAGCGAGCTGGATGCCGATACAATCGGTTCCATGTCGATAGGGTCTCGAAGATAAAACATCTCAACGGCCATTGCGATAGATTTCGGTAATGTGTGCAAGATGTATGCAAGTTTTCTCGGGATGGTAAGAAGAGTGTAGTGTGAGGAGTACTCTATGAAGTGCGGGTACTTCTGAAGCCTGTAAAAAGCTTCTGTCTCTACCGGTGGCGATTGAACTAACGCATTAGGTTTGGTTCTGATATATTCGACAGCGTCGCGCAGGGTGATTGATCTTGAATTTTCGTTTTGTAGATGATGGTCTTTAGGAGATGGTGGTATGATATGTAGCTTTGAGTCATGAACCCATACTCTGTTCTGGTCTATTCCAGGGCTGATCCACGAAGGTAGTACCTTAGCTGCCTCGATTAATAAGAATTCGCCATCGGTATCCGCGATGCGGACCCAGAGGCGCGGAAATGATCTGGTCAACTCTCGTAGCACATAAACTATCAGCCACTCATCCTCAACCGAATCGCCATAGTCTGTTACGCCGTATAAAAAAGTAAGACCTGTCACGCCAGAGACAAAGCTGGGTTAGAACATCCAAAGTATGTCTCATCTTTTAAGTAAATATGGCGCTATGCGTGCTGTTTAGAATTACACACCTTGTTCAATCTTCAGTTCGAGATGAAATTCGTCTCTTTGCCAAATATAGGTCGCGGTAAGACTTTGACACAATTGCGTTGCAGCTTTTCGAAGCGCCTCCAGTTCCTGAATGTGTAGTCGGTTATCTAATTGTTGTCCAATGATAAATAGATAATATTCCACGCAGTTTTCGGTGGGTTGTTGCCGCCCAGTGCCTAATTCTGGCTTGTCGTTATCCATCCTACGCGACTCCTTCGCCTCAACAGCAAACTTAGCTTTTGGGCCGGACTTGGGAGGCACCTGCTCTCCCCGCCCCACCTTTTTATTTTATTTTTGGTCCTTCCTTTTTTTTTCTGCAGTTTCTAAACAGCTGAACCTGGGGCTTTTCGCGATAAATCGAAGACGGCAGCTAACAAATATCAGTTGGCGGCGCGACTTTGAAAGAGAAAGCTCTCAAAAGTGGAGCTTGCCGCTTTCGTTAGCTATGCGGCCATCGAAATCCCCACCATGTGACGCGGGCCCATCGCGTCTACGAAGACTGGACCAACGCCCGAGACATTGCTTTTTCGTGATTCAGTGTTAACACGACTCTGACCATACCGCTCTGCAGCGCCACAAAGGTGTACATACAAAAGATTAAAAGCCGATTCTGCTGTTTCAACTTTGCTACTTAAGAAGCCGCTCTTTAAAACTATTAATCGTAACAGGTGACTGTCAGTGCAATGGCGCCGATCAAGCGGACAAGAGCGGCAGACAGCGGAGATCAAGAAGATCCGCATGATCAAGAAGAACATACCTCTTTGAATAGGGAATCACAGCTGGTAATGACATTACGTTTCCGGACTCAAACATTTTCATCTAATGCAACAGTACTAGAGGAAACGACCGCGGGTATCCGAAGACCTACCAACCCGAGTTCGCCTACGATCAGCCACCTACGATGCCCAAGAAAGCTCTGACGAAGAGTTCGACGATAATTCTAACAGAGTTCCTTCCCCGCCTCAGACTCAATACGAACTCATGAGGGATGCGGGCTTCAAGCATTTGCGGGATACGGATAAGGATGACCTCGAGGCTACCCAGAAGCTCAGACAGCGGCCGGCCAATGTTGGCAATAATATGGCTGCAGAGGGTGGAATTATTGAAAGTATTACTTGCTATAATTTCATGTGCCACGAGAGACTGCATGTAGAACTCGGTCCTCTGATTAACTTCATCGTTGGCGAGAACGGGAGTGGGAAGAGTGCGGTTCTTACAGCCTTGACCCTGTGCCTTGGAGGCAAGGCAAGCGACACAAACAGAGGCGGTAGCTTGAAGTCCTTTGTAAAGGAAGGACAGGACCATGGGAGCCTTGTTGTGAAAATCAAGAATGCGGGGTCCGATGCGTACCAACACGATATTTACGGAGACTCCATTCTCGTTGAGCGACATTTTTCTAAGTCCGGCAGCAGTGGCTTCAAAATAAAAACTGCACAAGGCCGCATCATATCGACAAAGAAGCAGGAAGTGGACGAGATATCCGAATGGTACGCTCTGCAGATGGGTAATCCATTAATGGTTCTATCCCAAGATAACGCCCGCCAGTTCCTCAACTCTGCCACCCCGGCCCAAAAATACAAATATTTTGTGTCCGGAGTACAGCTGGAACAACTCGACAATGACTATAAAATGTCACAAGATACTTTGGACAAAACCCTGATTGTGCAAGAAGATCTCGAAGGAAAGGCTGAAGAAGTTAGAAGGGAGATGGAAGACTCGCAAAGGCTTGCGGAGACGGTCACCAGAAACAGTAGTTTGCGAGAGAAGGCTCGACATATTTGCAGCCAACTAGTCTGGTCACAGGTTGTTGAGCAGGAACGGTCTTTTGAAAAACAGAGCGAAGAGCTCGAGGCGCTAGCGCAACAGATTCTCAACATGGAACGGGACTGTGACGAGACAACCGTGGCACTGAACGATGTTGTGGAAAAGGTAGAACGCGCAAGAGCATCCCGGGATAGCTTGAATGATGAATACGGCTCCATCGAGGAATCTATCGTGACCGCAGAAGGAGCTTGGAACAAGGCGAAGAGAGAATTGACAGACTTGCAACGTGAGGAGCGAGATGCTCACGCCCGCCTCAAGACGACAAAGAGCGATATTGAAACATACGAGACGAAGATTCGAGAAGAGCTGGAGAAACTCAACGAATCGACTGGTTCGGCTCGGGTAGATAAAGATACTGAACATGAACATGCTCTGGCACGGCAGGCTAACTTGCAACAACAAATCGATGATTGCACGCATCAGCTGCCCGTCCTTCAATCAAGGGTGGCGGACACTGAAAAATTAATGAAGAGGCACCAGCAACTCAAAGATGTCAAACGGAAAGACATACTTGCTGCCGAACAAGGTGTGCGGGAACTTGAGAAAAGCACCGGGTCCGTATACGATGGCTTTGATCGAGACATTTCACAACTTGTCAAAGTTATTGCGGCAGACTCGGGGTTTGATTGCAAGCCATTAGGTCCACTGGGTGCTCATATCAAACTTACCAAGCCAGAATGGTCTGGTATTCTGGAGAAAACACTAGGCGAAGCTCTCAACGCTTTTGTCGTGAGGAGTAAAAGAGACCAGTCTCGCCTATCAGGGTTAATTCGGCAGTCTAACATGAAAAGACAACCGCCAGTATACATCGCATATGGAGGACGCATTGACACCAGAAATCAAGAGCCAGCTGAGGAGTTTGACACAATTTTACGTGTCCTAGAATTCGACGAAGATCTAGTTCGGTCGCAACTGATAATTAATAACCAGATTGACAAGGTGATTCTTGTAAAGGATCGAGTTCAGGCAGAAACGATTATGATTGATAACGGCCCTCCCTGCAACGTCGTTGCCTGCATCTGCTTTCACGACGGCAAAGGAAAGCGCGGCCAAGGACTACGAATCACCAACCGGGCTAGTACAATAGGCACAAGCCCCGTGATCCCATCCAACATGAGGCCAAGGATGCAATCAGATTCGGCTCGGCAGTTATCGCTGCAAAAGGACAATTTGAAACATCTCGGACTCGAGCTTAGAGAGATAAATTCAGAAGAGCGTTTGGCACAACAATCTTTGCACAAAACGAGATCAGAGCTGGAGAAACTGAGAAAGAACATTAAGGCACTCGAGAATGATCTCCGTCGAACTCAAGCTGATATAGAAAAGGTTCTAGAAGAACTAGACAGTTTCGAAGGTGTTGATGCGCGTTTAGATTCACTACGATCTGAGCTCGCCACGAAGCGCGCAGAGGAAGATCAACTGGGAAACCAGTATGGCAATATGAGATTGGAGAAACGAGAGCTTAATGCCAGAGCTGAAGCGGCCAAGATAAACCTGGATTCTGCAAGAAGTGATCAAAAGGACTTCCAAACCCGTGTTGATAAAGCAGATGCCAAGATTCACAAGTATGACTCTATGAGACGGATTGCTCTCGCCAAAAAGAATCAGGCTTTCGAAACTGTCGACATGGAAAAGTCTGCGCTTCAGAGGGCGAGGGCGAAATGTGCTGAAAAATCTGAAGAAGTCCAAAATTTCATTCGACAAGCTAAATCAGTAGCTCCCGTTCGCGTACACATCCCACATGGAGACAACCATCGAAGCTTAGAGAAAAAGTATGAGAAAATCCGTGAGCAGCTGGCACTACGCGAGGCACGATTAGGTGCAACTGAACAGGAGATATACGACCGCGCCAGAGATGCGAGAAGGAGTTATGATGACTACACGCGGGAGACGCAAGTTGTTGACGAAACGATCAAGTCTCTGAAACATGCCCTCGCGGATAGGCTAGGTCTGTGGCGACAGTTTCAGAGACAAATCAGCGCTCGTATACGAATCCAATTTAATTATCTATTGAGCGAACGTGGCTTCCGAGGCAAAATAGATCTTGACCATCCTAACCGAAAAGTAAACGTACATATCGAACCCGATGAAACGCGAAAAAGCGCTGCAGGACGAAATACGAAAACACTTTCTGGTGGCGAAAAGTCATTCTCATCGATTTGCATGCTATTATCCGTCTGGGAAGCTATTGGGTCCCCTATCCGGTGTCTTGACGAATTCGATGTGTTCATGGACAACGTCAATAGAGCCATTAGCACCAACATGCTGGTGAGTGTTTTGTCGCTTTCAGCATGGACTTGGCTGTCAGTAACTGAGGTTCCTACGAAACTAACATCGGCCAAACAGGTTGACACCGCACGCCGCTCCGTGTCAAGACAATACATATTAATTACGCCAAATGCGATAGAAGGACGCGCAAGGCTTGACAAAGACGTGAAAATTATTCGGTGCGTCCGTAGTGGACACCACATTCCAGATAAACACATACTAATATCGAGTTTCAGGCTGACCGACCCTCGGCAACGAATACTGGCCTGATACTGTGGCTAGATTCATTATTTCTGGTGCTATAGCGGATTATCCTATGCACCTCTGCTACGAATTTGATGGAATTACGTAATATATTCAAAACGCAAAGGAAATCCATACCACTGCGACAGACAAGAAATTGGGAGGTGACACAACGGTATAATCCAGTAAGCGGGAGTCTATCTAGCTCAATGGGTTGTTTGTCCGAGTGATATACAGGACAAGGAGTTACATGTAGCTAATACGCAGATATTCCCGCCCAAAAAAAAAGTGTAAAGCTTAAAATTATATGTTCACGCCTTTGCTTCGCAGCAGATTGATTCCTGCATTCATTGTGAAGTTGGTCCATGTGCCAAGACCCTCGAAAACCCCCTCAATCGTGGTCGCTTCGTCCAATCTCCTCATCAAGAACGCATGTGTGTCAGCGAACCCTGCCGATTTGTCGTTTGTCATGAATAGCTCACTCGCGCTGTATGTCGTTGATAACGAGGCTCGCTTCGAGTACCAGGAGGAGTCCACAGACTTGTCGCCAGCGAGATGTAGAATTTCGTCCGAAAGTAAGGCAAGTTCCTTCAGAGAGCTAGGAACATGGCTAGGTTGGGCCATTATAGCAAGGGCCTTGAAAACACGCGGTCAGTTAGAAAATATCCAAAGAGTTCCTTGCAAATAGAGTCCCCTAATGTCTAACATCGTGGTTCTTACTTCTTGCCATCTGTGTATTATGTCCTTGTTTGCAATCAATCTCGCCCATGCGATGGCCGCGACTCTGGAGCCAGCACTTGTGCCGGCGGAGTTAATTTCGCTGGTGTCAAACAACTCCTCAGTATTGTAAGCAAGATTCAGCCGTTGCCTAACTAGATGGAACCGAATTAGGCTGAATACGCCATTTGACAACACACTGGGGCTGATATCGAGGTAGCCCGTGTCGCGAGCTCCGAGGCTTATGGAATGGTGAGAGAACCCATGTTCGGGCACGTGCTGATATGCAGCAGAGAGGATGACATCTTCCACGGTGCCAAACGGCTGCGACGAAGGAGGATGCTCGTATGAAAAAAATGTCTTTCGGACGAGGGAAGTAGCACGCGGAATCCGTGTTCGAAGTGCAACTCGGCACAAAACAGGCATGATCAATTGATGGTTCACTGTGAGCGATCGTGGGAATGCAACAACTTTGCACCGTACGGGATAGGGGATGTACTAGTACGAAGCAACGCACTAACTACAGCGCAGTGCGACACGAACGTTCGTGCCCTGCAGCAGACAGAAATAGTTGGTGTAGGGTAGTAGGTCATCTTCGATAGAATGAAAAAAGGCGCCTAGTTATATCCCTGCTCTTTCAGTTCATAGAAACCTACCTAGGTCAAGTACCGACCAAGTGCTGTAAGCACCTTGGTACCTGTAGCTAAGTGGACGTCCACCAAAAGTCTCGGCACAGACTACTCCAGTGCTTCAAACCCGGTTGCATAGTCGTAAATCAAAGGTGGTAAAATGGTTGGTACAGCAATAAAGACTCCAATATGTCGCGAGATCATGCGTTCATGTTGAAGCAAGTGGCACAAAGTCGATACTGAAGAGGGACACAGTGTAGCCCAGCTTAACCGCGTGACAGTGAAAAGCCAAATGCCACGGTTGTGATTCCCAGCTGTATTTTATTTACCGTCTGGGCATGCACACCGTGGCGTTTGCGATATGGTCACACCTTGGAGTGTGGAGCCAAGCACCTCTCTGTCCTACTTCAGTCGTCCCGCAACCACGCACTCATTCTAACTAACTACTCTGTAGTACTTCAGGTGAGTGCAATGTTAGGTGATCCAGGGGCTGGAACTCAGGCTCTTGAGAAATGAGTGGCAAATCACCAGAGCCTGTTCCCACAGCACTGGTCCACGATACCGTGCGAAGTGCAGAGAGAACGATAAGTGAGCTGAAAGCGGTAAAGCAGTAGTAGACAGAATTGATTTTATGCCTCGAGTACCCTGCTGCAGCTGCGATCGATAATCATTAGCACCAACTTATACAGTACCCACTCGACGCCGTATAGCAGAATCACAGTGCTTAACGACACATGACAAAGTCGGCAGAGAATTCTTCGCAATTTATAGTTGGTTCGACCTACTACTGGTATGCGTGGAGAACACACCGAGCTCCAGGCCATGAGGTGGGGACGCGCCTTAAAATATACATAATCGTACGTGGCAGCCGGAAACTTCCTGGATTTTCTACGGCTGGTAGCCTGATTCTGGATGGCAAACTGAAACCAGATCCCAAGGACCTTTTTTTTTTTTTTTTTTTTCGGACACAGGCCTTTTCCAGACCATTCGAGTGTGTCTACGGAGTAATATAAATTATAAATACGGAGTATATAGCTTGCGAATGAGATAACTGGTGGAGATTGACCAAAAAGAGATTACGGAAGTAAACACCTTAACGGGGGCCGTCTGAAGTATCGCTCTAAGATGGTCGCCTCTACGTACGAAGTACTTAACTTCTATAATTTGTCGTGGTTTGATTTAGTTGACCGATATGATTCTCACGGTCGTCTTGTGTGTGAGTGCTAGGCCAAATTCAGGTACAACAAACAGTACCTGCGTGTGCCCTCGAAAATGCTTAAGTGTTCAGCACCGACACATCTTTCATCACACTTTGGTCGAGATTGCCTACGGGGAACCGGTGCTTCTGTTTCCCTACCATGACCAACCACCCCCCTCGCTACGTTTATTAGTCGGTGTTGGTCAACAAAGCTTCCCAAACATGCCCATCCATCATTAAGCGCTCGTGCATGCTCCGCACTGCGTACTCCGTACTAGGTACAATACGAGCTCCTCCCGCACATCTCTCTCCCCATCGAACTTGTATTTTTTTTTCCACTGTGCGTGTCCCGCAAGTCTCAGCCACGGAATTGGGTCGGCAGTGGTGCACATATTCTGTACGGAGTACAACGTCTTTGCACTCATTTCGACGAAAACATCGAACCAACAGTCTGGCACAACACACCACTAAGCAGAGTTCTTGTCCGTCATCGGCACTGTCTGCTTGCTTTTACAACTCTCCGTTCCTGCACCGCCATTACTACCACGTTACGGAGCACTTGTACGTACAAATCAACTACCTCTACACCATTTGGCCCCTGCCCTGTCCGCTACTCTGTGACCATTTTGCCAGTTTGCAGATTGCTTACTTGTTAAGCAAGTGGTTTGATTCGAGGTAGCGGTTCTGTGCCTCGTACCTGAGGTAGGGTAGCTTGCAGCTCGACCCCTTGTCAATTTTCTTCCTCTGTTGTCCCATTCGCTGCCTCGTCCCCCTTCGCCCGAGTTGGCGGCGCGTCGTTTTTCCCTCATCAACTTGGCTCTGACAAGCAGGCTTACCCCGTTGTTCTCCCACCCCTCTTCGGCGCGCCACCACCATCCCGATTCCGACTTTGTTGCATTCAGCTTGCATATATCCGAGATTCTTTTGTTTGCTGACTGCTCCGGTCTTTCTCCTCACTAGACTACTTGTCTTTCGTCATATTCCCGACCAGTGCCTGCGACCTGGCTTGAGCTACCCTCCATCTGTTGAGACACCCGCTGCCTATCACCGAGCATCGGGCACAGAGCCTCGTCGTCTGTAACGCTTAGACATTGTCATGGGTATGTCGTCTTCCCTCCCCTCCGTTCTATTGCACCTACCTGCACCTCTTTGCCCCCGTCTACAGCGCCTACAAAAGGCAAACTCCATTGGGCCTTTGCCCTCTTCTACGTGAGCCTTCCCTTGCCAAACGCAGCGTATATTCTCTCTCATCGTTTGGGGGCTACTTTAGCCCATTGTGGGTCGGTCCTGTACAATACAATTCGGCTGCCATCAGATAGCAAGTCGATGTGACAATCTCCTCAACTGTACTCGTTGACCCTGGCACTGTGTTTAATCGCACAACAACGATCTGTTATACTCGCATTTGCCCATACACTGCATTATCACAAAGCCCCCTTACCTGCATGTTTTCCCACCTACTTTCTTGCCAAACAGTTCTCGTTGGTACACCCCCACACTCTTCCTCTCCTGCCTCTTGTTTTCATCAGCCTTCTTTCGCGGCTGTCACTTCACCCTTTTTGATGCCTCTCTATAGGCAATACGAAGCTGCTTCGACATCTAACGTTTCTTAAATAGCTGATTCAGGCGATAATTACCGACCCGTAAGTTTTCCGTTCGCATTTGACAGCGCCGCTCCTTCTTTTATGCCTCTTACCCTTCGGTCAACGACTACATTTGATTGAGATACCCTCTTCTCGGATGAAGAGACTCAAATGTCAGAAAATGGCTTATTAGGAGTCTAGAGTGGGTTGATGCTTCTTGACATACGCGGTTTTATCCACGATATGTTAAGCAAGTGCTCTTGAAGCGGACCACCGACTGATTCACTGTCGCATGTGCACCCGATCCTTCAACCTCTGTAGCATCGTGCAAATAAGGTTGCTCAGTTCGATAGAATTATTCTTCCACCTGCGGAAGAATCTTTTCTTGTTCTACCACATGGCTATGGATTGCTCATATTATCCATGAGGCAACAAAATATATCTTAGAACCGACACTAACCTGCAAAAGCGAGAGAGGTCCCGATCACCTCGTCGACGCTCCAGAAGCCCAGGTCGACAATCCCGACGACGCTCATTCTCGCCTCGCAGCAGGTCTAACAGTAGAGACGATTATCGCCGTGGTCGTGATCGCTCGCCCATGACTGGAACGGGAGCTCCAAGTGGAGGATCCAGTACAGGTTACGGTGGACAAGTGCCGCATCGGTCTTATGAGGAACGGGCCGCAGCAAGAGAGCAAATGATGAACAACATTCGTGAAACTTCACAACAAGACCGCCGTGTCTATGTCGGAAATCTTTCCTATGACGTGAAATGGCACCATCTTAAAGATTTCATGAGACAGGGTAAGGGTAGTTCTTATTGAATAAGAACGAATCAGCAGGCTGACAAATCCATATATAGCTGGAGAAGTGCTTTTTGCGGACGTACTACTTCTTCCCAATGGAATGTCGAAGGTGGGCTTTATCACATAGTCTTTGGCTGGCGCTTGCCCCTTTTCTTTACCTCCTCTTCCTTCTTCCTTCCACTGTTTGATACACATTCCTTTGCTGGCTTTTGATGGATGGCTGGGTTGACGGGTATGGACGATGTCCTGGATGACTGTAGGGATGCGGGTAAGTCCTCACCACTTTGCCATGTGCTTAAAAACACGGACGGATGCTAATGATTGTCACAGAATTGTGGAGTATGCAACGAGAGACCAGGCTCAGGCAGCTGTTGCTCAACTTAGCAACCAGAACTTGATGGGCCGTCTAGTTTATGTCCGAGAAGTCAGTGCATTGTGAAGCCTCACCATCATAGTCTCTAGCTGATGGTAACCCTAGGATCGCGAAGCGGAGCCTCGATTCATCGGCGCCACCGGAGGCAATCGTGGAGGGTTCAGCGGTGGAGCGGTTTCGGGAGGGTTTAACAACAACCCAGGGGTGTTTGGTGGTCCTCCTGGCGCAGGTGGCCGACAAATTTATGTGGCTAATGTTCGTCTCTCTACTACTCTGGTGGTTTTTGCATTGCAGCACTGACCAGATATAGCTTCCATTCAATGTCGGTTGGCAGGATTTGAAAGATCTATTTCGACAAGCAGGTGAGTGTAACCAAAGTATAACGCTGGCAACCCACCCCCCCATCTTCCCCCTCTCCTTCTCTCGTTTATATATGTATAGTGTTTGGCCGTACTTGGCTAACATTACCAGCTCGCTCAGGCGCTGTCATCCGCGCCGATGTCCACAGTGGCCCCGACGGCCGCCCAAAGGGTTCCGGTATTGTTGTATTCGAAAACCCTGACGACGCTCGTAATGCCATCCAGCAATTCAATGGCTATGACTGGCAGGGACGGATGCTAGAGGTTCGTGAAGACCGTTATGCTGGTGCCGGTGGAGTGGGCTTCTCAGGACGGGGTGGCTATGGTGGCGGCATGAGAGGGGGTTTCAGCGGTGGGTTTGGGCGCGGAGGCTATGGCGGCGGTCGAGGAGGCTTCGGATTCGCTGGCCGTGGCGGGTTCTCTGGCGGATCGAGTTTTGAACCTGCACCAACTGCTGCAGTGCCTCCGAATGCATTTACTGACGGCGCTACATCCGGCACTGACAAGAGCGAGACGATCTACGTCCGTAATGTGAGTCGTTATTAAATTTCTTGATTTTTTGATGACATGGCATAATTAATACTCTTACTAGCTCCCCTGGTCGACGAGTAATGACGATCTAGTCGACTTATTCACGACTATTGGTAAGGTAGAACAGGCTGAAATACAATATGAGCCTAGTGGCAGGTCTCGCGGCACTGGTGTTGTTCGGTTCGATACTGCCGACACTGCCGAAACTGCTATCACGAAGTTTCAGGGTTATCAATATGGGGGCCGCCCACTTAACCTGAGCTTTGTGAGGTATCTCAACCAGTCTGGTGGCGAGGCCATGGAGACCGATGCTCATAGTGGTCTCACCCAAGACCAGATCATGTAGGTGGAAATGATTTGGGGTCACAGAATTCCATGCTTGGAGCAACATGGCTCTCTTGCCGCGCAGGTTATTTTTGAAGGAAGTGGTAGCTACTTACAGGCTTCAGCAATTGAGCCATGCTCTGCTAGTCCGCTCTGTTAGTTGATTTCTACCTGTTGTTGATATTTTATTTACACTTTTTTTCTCGACAAACTTCTCCACAAAACGAAGATGGAATGGAATGTTGGATGACTCATAGCCTACCGTGCAGGGTATGATCTTGTGTCATCAATGAACCGCAGCATATGGTTAGGACGCAATGTTACTTGAATTATCTCCGTGAAAGAATTAGCGGCGCCAACAGGCAAATTGAGCAGCAACGCTGAGCCTCCTTGCTAGATAATCTAGCTTTGTATAGCCACGCGAAAGGAAACTTCGCAGTCACACGGGCTCAATGTCGGCGACTAGTTGTCCTTTACTAATCCTCAGGCTAATTGGCTGGTTGAACCCTTGACTCCCAACCCAGGGGATAGAAAATGCAGATGCATGCAGCTGCTAGAACGAGGCACTCATGAAATAAGAATAATTGTTGAAGATGATTTCGCGAAAAGGACAGTATTCTATGTAAACTATATGTTACTCAATAAGAGGCTTCGAGATGTTGTTTTTGCACGGAATTGAGTCGGTGACTTGCTTTTTCGAGTTCCTCGCCAATTCTTCATTATCACTTAAAGTAAAGGACAAGGGGACAGCCCTCATGCTCAATAACTCTGACCTCAGGCTTGTGAGCGTATAGCCACTGCATGATACTTCTGCATCCATGTAACTTGTTATCCCAGCAGAATGTTCAATACGGGCTCTTTTATATCTCTAATTTCTCCATTTTGGCGAACTCACACATTCTGTGACTGAGATGCGTCACAAAACAATAGTCGGCCATCTGGAGTTCAACCTCATCCTAATATCTTTTTCTTCTTTGCTTTGGCCTTCTTCTTGCTTCGGTCTCTAGGCTTGAGTGCGGCCATTCCAGATTTACATATGTCGGCATACCGAAGATAAAATGCGTCTATATCATGGGGCTGAACAATTGTTGACATCTTGATCTTGTCGACTCTTTCACTCTTCGATTTTCCATTCGATGCCCGGACGATTATTGGCATCGGTTTTGTAACATGAATATCGGATAACTCGTTATCTCTAGCTGCATCCGTGTTCACTTGATCAAACGATACTAAACAAAGATTAATAAATCACAGGACGATGTTGGCCAAGAAGGTAGCGGGGAGGGCTTTGAACAAATTGTGATTGATGTAGGGAAACAAGAAGCACTTGTTGAAGAGCCTCTTCAAAGGAGCAACCCGGCATCACATACAGCGTTTTTGCACCAGATAGATGGCTCCATGCTTGGCGCCTCTCTTTTGGTTGAAGAGTTCTTCAAGTTTATCGAAAAACTGGCGCCCGCAGTATCAGTAAATTGCTCCTAACTAAGAGCTCGACATTGATAAAGCGAGGCGCGCGTACGCCAATACACTGACCTCTCGTTGCGTCAAATGAACTGAGTCCATTATCATTGTCAGCAACCGCAGTATCCCTTGCACCTGTTCTGCAGTGGTATCTGGGTATCACGCTGGTAATCCGCTGCCGCGTTGGAGACGAAGTCTGGTGATGAACGTTACTATGTGGAATGAAGTTCCGTTCGGTGGGGTTTTGGAAGCTGGCCACACGACGCCCCACCTGCCTTTTTTTTTTCTCTGACGTTCTTGAGCACACGCCGCTGAACTCTTCGTGCGAGTGTCTTTGGAAAAAAAAGATCCGCCGCCGAAACGAATCATCGTGACCCGCATTCACCCTGGAATAATTTCGCTTTATTCTTAATCAAATCATTATCAAGGCTGACATTATACGTAGCTGGACAATCTGCGGAGTCTTGGCAAAAAAAATTACGGCTCGATACGTCAACAACCAAAGATTTGGCAGGAAACTTTTCATGCATTCATACCTCCACTCAAACCGAGACGCTCATAAATCAAGGACACACTTACATTAGACATGCCAGATGCCTCGGTTCCGGAACTGCAACATAAGCTCTTTAAACGTATGGGTATTTCATCATTGCCGCTGAAGCAAAGCGAAGCAGCGGCGCCTCGACCATTGTCTGGTAGATCCCCATATGTTTCTCGCAAGGAGGTACGCAGGCAGCAGAGAACGGACAAAAAGTCACGACGATATTCAAAGCTGCCGAATACGGCTAGAGAAAAGCAAAATGCTTCTCTAGTGTCTCACGCTATTGCTATTAAAACAACGTTTGCATGTTCGGACCGAGCTCTCTCGAGCGATCCGAGACGTACAAATAGAGATGAGTCTCTTGTGGATTGTTCCAGTTCAAGCGACAACCCTGAGGGCAGCATCAACGAGTCGGAATCTTCTTTGAACCATTTGAATGATGGGTCGGCAAGTCAAAGTCAGCATACACCACAGCTTGGAAGTACATCCAAAGCGCTTCTAAAACGACTTGCTCAAGATGACATTGAGGTCGAAGAGTTTGAGAGGAAGCTCGGTATCAGAAAAGGCCGTCGATCCTTACCGCAAGCATTCAAGGATGATGGCCTTGATGAACTCATCGGGGAAATCGGCGAGGATATTTCCACCAGTGACGATGAAAAAGGGAGGCAAGAGATTGCTTATAACGACTGGTTGTCCTCCAAAAGAAGGAAAACTGGCCCTGCAGCTATGCTACCCCCAAGATCAGACCAGCGCTATACAGTCGGCCGTGACCTGTCGCTTGAGAACTCCGATCACTCGCTATATGATAATGGCTATGCCCGTCATTCTGAAGGAGTTAACGATAAATTTAGTGCAGGGCAATCATCCAACCATCTACTTGATGATGTCGACGCCGAAGACGGCGACTGTCATGAAGTTCGGGCGGGATGCAGCGATCAAACCTACCAAAAGTTTGGTACTGTTACAGAAACAGCCGGAATTGAAGGACTGCAACCAAAAGAAAATCCATACATCCCGCCGACAGAGGGAATTGCGCTTGCCAAGTATGTTCCGCCTTCAAAGAGACGCAACGACGAGAATCCACGAAAACAAACCAGGAGCCACCTTCAAAAGCGAGTTCAAGGCCTCATCAATCGTTTGACTGATGCCAATCTAATATCAATCGTGCATTCTGTTGATGAGATCTATCAATCAAACCCCCGTGGAGAAGTTACCGAGACTCTGACCGACGCAATTCTAGCTCAGATGCGCAAGTCCGAAACTCTCCCCGACCAATTTTTTGTACTTGTCGGAGGGTTTTCTGCTGCCATCTATAAAGTTACCGGCTCTAGCTTTGGATCGCACATGGTCCGCCAAGTGGTGCAAGAATTCAGCGAACAGTATGACTATGCCTCAGTTCAAGCCAAAAGTCAGCCGGGGATAAGAAAAGAACCTTCGAATTTCCTCACATTTTTGACGCAGCTATATGTTTTTGAAGTTTTGGGCTGCAATATTGTGTTTGATTATATGGAAAGGTTACTGAACAGCCTTTCTGAGCTTAATGTAGAGCTTCTGCTGAGAGTTTGCCGCATGGCTGGGAGGTTATTACGAAGAGACGATCCTCAAGCACTTAAGCATGTTTCCCATATTCTGAGCACAGCCGTGTCTAGAATTGGTTACTCGAATGTCTCTGCCAGGACGAAATTTATGGTCGAGACCATTCAAAACCTGAAGAACAGTAAGTCTAAAGGAACGGACTCTATTGTCGTATCGGAGCACGTCCTCCGTATGAAAAAGCGCCTCGGTGAACTAAAGTCACAGTCACGACGGCTAGATGGGCTGACGCCGATGGGGATACGACTCAATGACGTTGAGGATATGGATAAGCATGGGAAGTGGTGGCTAGTTGGAGCTAGCGTTCCTGAGTACCGCGATGCAGCTGGGAGAGCGAAGATGGTTTCCAGGCATATGGCGCCTGACCATAGTGATGGGGTCGACGACGAGGACATGGATTTTGTCTTGCCTGATTATCCAAAGAAGGCAAAAGCACAAGGACTCACTGCTGCGGCCCAAATCGCTATTTTTACAGCAATCATGTCTGCACTGGACTATGAACATGGTTATCGTCAATTCGTGAATTTAAAACTGAAACGAGACGAACAACTTGAGATCACAAGGGTGTTGGTCCAATGCGTGGGTAGTGAGGTCCATTACAATGAGTACTATGCCCTAGTAGGGCGACAAGCTTGCGCGAATAGCAGGGTTAGATTCTCGTTCCAGGATCGTTTGTGGAAGATATTCCGCGGACTGGGAGAATCCCTATTTGGTGAAGGCCTAGAAGATGAGGAGACCTCAACAGGCGAGAGGATGAAAAGCGAACGTCGATTGAGCCATGTTGCTCGATTTTACGCCTCACTAGTGGCCGAAGGCGCTCTCAGCATCAGCCTTCTCAAACCGGTGGAACTTCCTGAGATGAATGCATGGGCCTCGCTCTTCATGGAATGGTTTCTTCTTAGCCTGATAAGAGAATGTAAAGGCAAAGAAAACCATCAAGACACAATGATAGAGCGTATATTTGGACCCGCAAGAGAACTACCTACTCTTGCTGCAGGTTTGCATTGGTTCTTGAGGAAACGCCTCCGCAAGTCTAAGCACATCGGAGAAAAAGAAAAAAAAGGACTCCAGCGGGCAAGAGAGAAAGTTCAAATAGTCGTACAGTGTGCGGCAGGAGCGAAGTGATACTGCTCCTCCATTCCTCAGCATGTGATGCGGTCTCCATGATGGAGCATATATCAGATAGGAGAACAACACGTTGTCTGGCTGCACGGGCGTCTGTGTGATTGAAACTCCTGACACATTTAAGCACCAAAACTCTTTTATTACGGCCCACTGGAATTTACCCGTTCACCTACAAGTATCTAAATATCTTAGCCATGTAGGTAACTTGCTACGAAGGTCAGTGGCAAGTGGTCGTGGATGAGGTCCGGTAGCTGTCATAATTCTACTATTGGGAACATATATGTTGGTTGTGCCGGTTAGGACTATAGATCGAACTGATCACATGGCTTGGCATAGTTCCTTTGTTTAAGTGTATACCTAGAGATGGCCAAATATATCGCAGAAGGTTGAGATGGTGATGTAGATAAGAAACGCTCATTTACACTGGGAGGCAATACGTTTTTACATCCCTTCGAGTTTCTTCACCACCGTCACGTACTACTCTGTAGAGCAACCAAAACAAATGCTTGATACTGTCTATACCAGCCTTCACCTTATGTGACTGTATCCCCTCAGTAGGGCATTAGACGAATCAAATTCTGAAGGATTCTATCGTTAATTCCGTATCAGGCTTCCTTAGCTTAGCCTGTTCGCGCGGTACCAGCAGCCATGCAAAAACTTATTGCCTTTTACTGTACGGAGTAGGCCCTGCCTCATACTGTAAAGCTTTGTCAACACAGGAACTTTCCCTATTCTGAACTTTTGATATTCTTGTTTAGTGTGCGAAAAGCACGAAAAGAATCAAGCCGTCCGTGCACAAGAGCAGACGTAATGTAATGGGAATAATCCGAAGTTCATTGTTTGGTACAGAACACTAGAAAGGAAGTAGGTTTTGTAGCTATCATTCTACGTCCGACGAATCGTTAACTAAGCGGCTAAGGTCGCCTTAAATCGGAATTATTGGGCGGTGGGGCTTGGCTTTCCAACCTGAGGCATGAATCAATAGGGCCAATTGAGTATCCCTGCCAGGTTCCAACTGTTGCGCTACTTCGTTGAGATACGTAAGATACATTTTGGGGGAGCACCTGGTTCCCAAAGAAAAATTACCAGTCGCTGTTCTGAGCCACCCTGCAATTTGCCGCAAAGCTCTCACAGGAGCTCTCCGACACACCTCCCAATCTCTCTCTCTTTAATTTGCGCATGCCATCTGGCACCCATTGACCAGCTACAGCTTGAGATATTGGTGCTTGAAAATGCTCACTATCCGTATTTTGTCAAAAGCTGCCAGGCCGTCGTCCTGGCAGCAGTCGCCGTGAGTTTGTCTCATGCTAAAGTTGCACAACTCGTACCGGCTACGGGGACAAAATTTCTTGGGAAACTGCTCATTGGGCTAACTTCCGTGAACGTTTCAGCTTGTCCGCAGCCCTCTCCTCAGCATTGCCACGGTGGAGTCGTGGTTTTGCTTCTGGTTCTGGTTCGTTGACACTTAATCGAATAAGTCAGGATATCTAGCGTCTCCTTGCCAGCTAACAGATTATGATAGAAGAGAAGGATCTTGTCATTATTGGAGGAGGTGTTGCCGGATACGTTGCCGCCATTAAGGCTGGACAAGAGGGCATGAAAGTGAGGCTCATGGACGCAAGCAATCATATATTATACCTATGGTGTTGAGGACTAACTACGGGTCTGCCAGGTTGCTTGTATCGAGAAGCGCGGAACCCTTGGCGGAACCTGCCTGAACGTTGGCTGTATTCCGTCAAAATCTCTACTCAACAATTCGCATTTATATCACCAAATTCTTCATGACACAAAGAACCGCGGTATCGAAGTTGGTGACGTCAAACTCAACTTAGCGAACTTCATGAAGGCAAAAGATACCGCAGTCAGTGGGCTCACGAAAGGTGTCGAATTTCTACTCAAGAAGAATGGCGTCGAGTATATCAAGGGAGCCGGCACATTTGCGACTGAAAACGATATAACAGTCGCTCTGAACGACGGCGGCGAGACCACTGTTCGTGGAAAGAATATTCTCATTGCAACGGGCTCAGAAGCTACACCTTTCCCCGGCCTGGAAATTGACGAGAAGCGTGTTATTACCAGCACCGGCGCTATATCTTTGGAGAATATTCCAGAGACCATGATTGTCATCGGTGGTGGTATCATTGGCCTCGAAATGGCCTCGGTGTGGTCTAGGCTCGGCACTAAAGTTACCGTCGTCGAGTTCCTTGGCCAAATAGGTGGCCCTGGCATGGATACTGAGATCGCGAAAGCAACCCAGAAGCTTCTCAAAAAACAGGGCATGGACTTCAAGCTGAATACCAAGGTTGTCAGCGGCGATAAATCCGGACAGAGGGTCAAATTGGACGTCGACGCTGCCAAAGGCGGAAAGCCTGAGACTGTAAGTGCCGCATGTTTTCTTTTTCACTCCACCTGTTGTCTGCAAGTAAAAGTTTAGATTGTCAAGGCTAATGCTAATGTGGAATGCAGCTTGATGCTGATGTCGTACTGGTTGCCATCGGTCGACGCCCCTACACTCAAGGATTGGGCCTTGAGAATATCGGCATGGAGCTTGACGAACGTGGCCGAGTAATCATCGACTCAGAATATCGAACCAAGATCCCACATATTCGGTGCGTTGGAGACGTCACCTTCGGGCCAATGCTCGCCCACAAGGCTGAGGAAGAGGCTGTTGCGGTGGTAGAGTATATTAAGAAGGGTTACGGCCATGTCAACTACGGGTGCATCCCTTCAGTCATGTACACCTACCCCGAGGTTGCTTGGGTTGGCCAAAGCGAACAGGATCTCAAAAACCAGAAGATCCCTTATCGTGTTGGAACTTTCCCATTCAGCGCGAACTCGCGCGCCAAGACCAACCTGGACACAGATGGCCTCGTCAAAATGCTAGCTGATCCAGAAACAGATAGGTTGCTTGGAGTCCATATCATCGGCCCCAACGCTGGAGAGATGATTGCTGAAGGAACCTTGGCTATGGAATATGGTGCGTCCACCGAAGACATTGCGAGGACCTGTCATGCACACCCGACCCTGGCAGAAGCCTTTAAAGAGGCTGCTATGGCTACTAGCTCCAAGGCTATTCACTTCTAACGTCGTGCATGGCCGTCAAGCACCCCACCCCGTTGCAAGCAACTTACAGGTAGCTGAAAATGTGAGAGAGTGTGCTATTGAAATTAGGACAGTTAGAGCTATAGGGTACGGACGAAAGCTGCCAGTATTGTTAATCTATACCGATCGACATTTGGCGTCAGACTAAAACATTGATTGTTACATCAGTGCTTGCAGCCAGGATAGTGTAATATAAATCCAGTAACATGACGATTGCGTATGACGTACGAAGTTGACTGTGTTCCTGCGGACCATAAATGGTGCCTGTAGTCTACTTTTCGTACTTTCTTGTCTACCTTAGGGATCAACATTGGTGAATAGCCTAGCTTTAATACTCTAGTGCACAGATAGATAGTTATTCCATCGTGTGAAAAACTGAAAGAATTACTTATCATTTTGGTCCTTGTTGGTTGCCGGTGAGATTTTTGAAGCTAGTCAGGTATATTCTAATGCTGCAATACGGCTAAATGCTCGATGGCTGGGTTCTTTCCCGCTCACATTTCAACAACGCTACTTGTGCCGTTTATGGGATTGAAAAAACCTCTTGTCTGACGTACTATGTTGGGCACCCAGGTTGATAGCTGATAGTGAACCTTTCCGAGCTCTTCACGGCGTTCTCTGATGGCTTGGTCACCAGCTGTCAAGGTCTAGGCCTTTGACCTAGCTTTGTAGTGCTAGTTGAACAAGTCGCGATGGACTTGTTTAATATGTAGTTATCCTTTTGCCGCAAACGGGATCGGCTTGCGCCACGACGGCCGAGCTCTAGCACTCGCTGTAAGCCTTGTAGGGCCAATCGGCCACACTGGCGACGAAAATATCGCGAGGTTGTCCTTGAATACAGCCCGGCTAGGCTATGGTCTCTAAATCTGCTACTCCGTACTCAATACCTGATTTAATGTCTACAGTGCCGGAGAACTCTCAGCATTCTCTAAATCATTGTTTGTATTGCTACTATTGCTGCTTTGTTTGCGTTGCTTGCCGATGTTGTACGTTTGTGTGCCTCCTGTTAAGGAGAGAAGTTAAGTTGATTTATGAGGGAGAAATCACCAGACGTAATAAGGTAAAATAAATACAAGCACAGCTATGCAATACTTATTTGCCGTGGTCCCCCGACTGTAGAGAAGCTCGTGTCCTCCATGGAAGTTGGGAAGTTCCAGTCGACCAGGCCACGAGACAAGGGGGTTGAACGCCTGGCAGCCCCGCCTGACGAACCAGGTCACTGCTACACTGGTAAATTTATTCTTGTAGCTATCCTTCGACTGTACCAGTACGATGATGAAGGCTTGACCTCCACCATCATCTCCCTCCCTTTTTGTTTCTTCAGTCAATCCGATCCAATGCCTGTAAGAACAATCTAAGATTAGCTGTTCCCAAGTAGGATTCTACACTGACGCCAGCCAGACTGCATAGAGCATGACGCGTGGATACCATAAATCCTGGTCTCGATCAAGCACGACCCTCAAAATTAAACAGCGAAGTGGCCGGGGAGATCGTAAGCGTCGTCAACACGTTACAGTACATATTGTGGCGGCCAACGGCAAGGCAGTTTATCTACTCAGATCCTTCAACTTCGACACCTTTTGCCTACCCGCCATCGTGCTCGTTCGGCTAAATGAGTTCCCAGGCGCCACCTCCAGGGACGCGGGCATACCCTTTAATGTCCCGGGGTGAGGTTAAAGCTTTGATAGCAAGCGGCCGAAAAATCGTCATTTTTAATCAATATGTACTCAAGGTTGACCCATGGCTCCCTTACCACCCAGGAGGGGAGAAAGCGTTGTTGCACATGGTAGGCAAAGATGCCACTGATGAAATTCAAGCGTAAGCCTTTGGTTGCTCTGGAACAGCTTAGCTTCGTATGGGATCCAGGTTGCTAATGAGTTATGCTTGTGTGTTTCCTTCAGATTACATTCCGAAGACGCTCAGGAGATGATGATGCGTTACCGAATCGGTAAGATCAGCGGTATATGGACCAACTTCATCCCTCCGATCCAGGGAGGCGAACATCCGTCATTATTGAATGATGCCACGCATGGCGACTTTGATAACCAACAAGAGAAAGAATCGAGTATACACACCTCACGATCTCCATCTCCAGTGTTCGATCTTGACAAAGGCGATATAAGGAGACGACATGGAACTCGGGAACCGGACCTGAGAACATCATCAACATCTTCCCAATCAAGCATAGAACCTGAACTTAGTGGAATGTCATATTTAGATTTTCTCACGCGTGAGAAAATCAGTCTTGATGTCGATAAATATCCAGTTGTTGATGTAGCTACCCAACAACATATTGCGGCAAAGTACCGGGATCTACATCAGCGAATCAAAGATGAAGGTCTATATGCATGCAGTCGGACCGCCTATATTTTTGAATGTTGTCGATATGTTGGATTGTTTGGCATGATGCTTATTCTCCTCACATATGGACAATATGTCCTAAGTGCAATATGTCTGGGGCTAACGTGGCATCAACTTGTCTTTCTGGCTCATGATGCAGGACATATGGGCATCACGCACAATTATCAAATCGATACTGTGGTTGGTATTATTGTTGCCGACTTCATTGGTGGTCTATCTCTTGGTTGGTGGAAGAGAAATCATAATGTCCATCACATTGTTACCAATGCTCCAGAGCATGACCCCGACATCGAACACATGCCCATGTTCGCCGTATCGCACCGACTCTTAGACAACTTACGCTCATCATACTACGATCGAGTCATGGAATATGATGCTGTTGCGAAGATAATGCTGAGGATTCAGCCGTGGACGTATTATCCCTTGCTCGCTTTCGGACGCTTCAACCTCTATCGACTCTCATGGGACTTTCTTATTGCCCGTAGAGGCCCAAGAAAAGGTCCTGGGGCTTGGCACTGGTACTTGGAAATTGCAGGACAGGTCTCCTTCTGGTCTTGGTTTGGGTATGGTATTCTATATAAGATGCTTCCCAACAACTGGTCAAGGTTTATATTCGTCATGGTAAGCCACATCACCTCATCGCCGCTGCATGTGCAGATTGTCCTGTCTCATTTTGCTATGAGTACATCCGACCTAGGACCACAAGAATCATTTGCACAACGCATGCTTCGGACCACCATGGACGTCGACTGCCCTCCATGGCTCGATTTTGTGCACGGAGGGCTGCAATTTCAGGCGATTCATCATCTTTTCCCTCGCGTGCCTCGACATAATCTTCGCAAAGCACAAAGAATGGTGGTTGATTTCTGTAAAGATGTGGGCATACCGTATGCCTTGTACGGCTTTTCAGATGGAAACCACGCTGTAATTAGTCAACTGGCGGAAGTTTCCAGACAAGCCGCTATATTGGCAAAGTGCCAACAGAGCGTGGCAATAAGGGGAGATATATTTGAAGGTCATCACGGAGGTCGATAATGACTTAAGCTGCGTTCAAAATAGCCGCATGGCCACAGAAATGTCGAAAGAAGAAAACAAGATGGATGTATTCTGGTTGGGTCATGGGCAATATTCTGAAGAAAAGGCCATGGCACATTTGTACGAGCTTCCTAGCTGCTTGACCTATACCATAGACCAAACCATTCGTAAAAGTAAATTCTACAATCCCAAACAAGTTTGTCAATAAACGTCTCAATGCTCTCTGATCCAGCCAGCGTCACGGTAGTGTTTACGATTACAAGTATTCTTGCCAAACTTCGTCGCAGCCCAAGGGTCAGAATTTGACTTTCAAATACATGTTTATTTAATTGTACAGCCTCGGCGTAAAGTTATGTAGCAGTTGGTCTGTCGCTGGTGGTGGACGAGGAAAGAAGGTACCAATTTTAGGGCCGACTTTTAACTGGTTGGCGGGTGGGTGGCAGGCCAAGCCAAGTCCCTTACGTTCGTGCACGCATTTGACTAGCTTGAGCTGGTGACGTGACACTAACATACCCTACCACCGTGCCGTCAGATCCCATATCTCTTTCTCGTTAGCTACTAGGCGAACTTTCCTGGACGCCCATATTCCTGCCGCACAATATCTAGATGCGAAGAGCTCTCAAAGTTAACCTCAAGATCCTTATCCTGTTCAACCTCGTCTAGGCAGGCCCTCGGTCACCGTGGCTGACACGCCGTCATCGGACACTTTCCACAGGACAATTATCGCCTAGTTCAAGCTTGGACGGCGACACCCGTATCCACCAACCATTCTCAGCGGTCGCAGTTATATGTCTGCCGTTGCGTTTAGGCAGGTGTCCATCCTTCCTCTCCATCTTTTCCTAAGCTTTCAAGCATGATTTAAAGATCAAGATGGATGTGAACGTGCAACGCGCCTTGAATGACAAACTCTATGACAAGCGCAAGGTCGGAGCTCTCGAGTATGTGATCTTAATACACGAACTGTCATCTGACTTCACTTGGTTTCATTTTCTACTCTAGAATGCATATTTACCCCGTGTTGCTTTTGTTCTGATGCAATCGCCGTCAACAGATTAGAAAGGATAATACGAGAACTTGCCGCGTCCAAAGACCACCAACGAGTACACGATATTCTGGAGCAGCTTTGTAATGACTATGCCTATGCTGTTCACCAACCACATGCTCGGAATGGGGGACTAATTGGTCTGGCAGCCGCAGCAATAGCTCTTGGACCGGTAAGTGAAAAAGCGTTCATTCGTCTCGTAGTAAAACTGCATTATCTTGGCTTTTGATAACGAAGACCTCTTCGGCGGTGCGAATTATACATATGCTCATTAAATACCTAGGAGCTACCTCGATATCTCGCCAAAATTGTTCCGCCAGTTCTGGCTTGCTTCACGGACCAAGATGCGCGGGTGAGATATTATGCCTGCGAGGCCATGTACAACATCGCCAAGGTTGCCAAGGGCGAAATTTTGGTCTATTTTAATAGCATATTTGATCAACTCTGTAGAGTATGGAGCTTCGAAGAATCTCTTTCAGACTTCTTCTACGATCGTGCAAGGTCGCTGACGGGTGTCTAGCTTGGAGCGGATTCTGAACTCTCAGTTAAAAACGGCGCTGAGCTGCTCGACCGGCTTGTCAAGGATATTGTCTCCGAGTCAGCTGCTTCATATGTGTCTGTGCTAGAAGCACCATCTGGCTTTGATGATGACAAGATACCTATCGGGAATCAGAATATCAATCTGCCCACAGCATTCTCGCTGCCTAGATTCATTCCCCTGTTGAATGAAAGGATATGGGTAATAAATCCATTTACTCGACAATTTCTAGTTGGCTGGATAATCTTATTGGATTCTATTCCGGACCTTGAGCTTGTCACCTACCTCCCCGACTTCCTTGGAGGGCTGCTAAAATTTCTCGGAGATCAGAATACTGATGTGCGGACTGCAACTCAGTCCTGCCTCGACAAATTTCTGAACGAAATCAAGAGAATCGCTCGTGTGAAAAAAGGCATACTAGAAAGCAAAAAATCCAGGGAAGGCTGCAAGAGGAAGCGGCAAGATTCTATGGATACCGAGAGTATCCGGCCAAATCTGGAAGAGGGTGATGAAATAGATTCTGATGCATTTGATGAAGAAGAGGAAGATAGTGCCGAAGAGGACTGGATACCTGGTCAGGATGTTGAAATCAACTACAAAAACATTCTAGAGATTCTTACTGCAACGTTGGACTCTCAATTAGGTTTGTTACAGTCAACCTGTGGGCATAGTTAAAGGTGCAGCATATACTAACTACAGCCAGAAGAAGATTGCCTCCTTGAATCCCTGCGATGGATCGTTGAGTTCCTCGACATTTGCCCAGAAGAAGTGTTGCCTTTCACCCCCAAAATCCTAGCGCACATGTTACCAGCGATGGCAAGTAGCAAGGAGACTATTCATCAGGCTGCCACTCGCGTCAACAAGTGTCTCATGGACTATGTAGTATCACTTTCAGACGAATCAGTTTTGAATGGCCAGCCTCTTTCGCAAAGTCAACCTCGGTCCAACTCAAGGCTTGCTATAGTCACAGATAGATTAGACGAGTCCCATAGCAACAGGACATCGCTGTCGAATGTGCGAGAGCAGGACGCTCAAAGTCCTGCTCCAGGTCAAGGTCGGTCTATTTCAACACCTGGCGTCATCGGAACACCGCCATCACAGGCAGATCTGGATTATACAGCTGCAGTCAATTCTCTTACGCTCCTGTTTCTCAACGACCATGAAGCCACAAGAGTCGCCGCTTTGACTTGGCTTATTATGCTTCACAGAAAGGCTCCCAGGAAAGTGTTGGCATTCAATGATGGTACCTTTCCTGCGCTGCTAAAAACCCTTTCCGACCCTTCTGATGCAGTTGTTACGAAGGACTTGCAGTTGTTGTCCCAAATTTCCCGGAACAGTGAAGATGACTACTTCGCAAATTTTATGATAAACTTGTTACAATTATTCTCTACCGATCGGAAACTCTTGGAGACAAGAGGCAACCTTATTATTCGGCAATTATGTATCAGTCTCAGCCCTGAACGAATATACCGAACGTTGGCCGATTGTATCGAAAAGGAAGAGGATGTCGAGTTCGCTAGCATCATGGTACAGAATCTCAACAACAATCTGATCACGGCGCCGCAACTGGCAGAAGTCCGGAAACGTCTACGAAACCTTGAGACTAAAGACGGGCAAACATTGTTTGTAGCTCTTTTTCGTTCATGGTGCTATAACGCTGTTGCCACCTTTTCGCTGTGCTTGCTGGCGCAGGCATATGAGCAAGCCTATAATTTACTTCAAATATTGTACGGACTAATACAAAACTTCAAGCTTCCACCGTTCAGTGTACTAACACGAAGCCAGTGGTGAATTAGATATGACAGTCAACGTCTTGATACAAGTAGATAAACTTGTGCAACTGATTGAGTCGCCGGTATTCACTTGTAAAGAGCCTTGCAGTTCTGATGCGTTGTTTCCTGTCTACGACTAACAGAAATATAGATTTAAGACTTCAGCTCCTGGAACCGGAAAAGTACCCGTATCTTTATAAATGCATGTATGGGATCCTCATGCTCTTACCGCAGTCATCGGCGTTTGCAGCTCTCAAGAACAGGCTCAACAGTGTTAGCTCGATTGGATATCTACACGTTGCACCGCGCAGGTAAGCGAGCCTCTTTATTTGAGGAACTTCAGAATTTTGCAATAGGATGCCTCGAAAAGCTCCAGCAAAATACCCTAACATATATCACGATGCTCACTCTCTTACCATCAGCATGGCTACATCGTCTGGTAACTCCAATTACGATCGACCGAATCGACTCAAGGGTCGAGAGGATGGCGGCATCAAGTGGGTGGAACTGTTGGAAAAGTTTCGCAGCGTACAAGAGAGAGCACGAAGAGTGCAGCGACATAGTGTAGACGGAGAAGATATGTCCGCCGTCGGCATCGGGGACCTTCGAATAGGCGATGGCTCATTAGAACCCAAGCCTAGCAATCGAGTTCCTACAGCTGGAGTTGCTCCAATGACATCAACAAAGGATACTGTCCCGCCACCTGCAGCTAAAAAATCCGGGCTGGGAAGACAGTTTGGGAGGCTTGGAGGTGCAGTCTCCGGGAAGGGCAGGCGGAATTAGTAAAGACAGCTTATCAGGCGTGGTTTGTTCACGAGGAACATAAGTAACATCTATAATAGCTAGTACATATTGATTGAATACTCTATGCTCCGCGACGCTTGACTGGGCTGGCTTGTTCAATAAGACCTTCGAACACCTGATCTCGCCGAGTTGTAAAGTGCATCAGCTGTTGTTGAAGAGCCTCTATTTGCTCCCGTGCTCTCTCTGGATCGCTTGGCAAGAGCTCGAAGACAGAAATCTTTGTATCCATTTTTTTCTTCTCCTCTATTAAGGCAAGGAGATGCTGTTCTTGTTTCATCACGGATTGGACGGTGGGATGAGAAGATCGTCGTAGTGGACGGCTATTCTGGTGTTCCCGAGCGTCTGATAGTTGTACGGCTCGTGCTCTTGTCGTTCGCTGTAGCTCCAAGTTCTGCTTGGGGAGACCCGACGGCAATTTGTAATCATGAGACTGCAAGATGGATAACAATCTATTGGACTTGATCATTTCATGATGGAGATGTTCGTTTAAGAAACCCACTCGCACGATCATATGTTCGGTCTGGAGCAAAGAAATCTGCAGATCAAGAAATTCATACGCAAGGTCCTCAGGATTTGGAAAGCCCATTCCGTGTCTCACAGCCGTGACCGCGAGTGCTTTGAGAGCGGTTCTACCTTCCTGGCTGAGGAAACTCGCCGTCCTAGATAAGATAGCTTCTCTGAGAATGGATGTTCTTTCATGATTGGAGCTATTGTCCACCAAGCCTTCAACACCTTCGCTGTCACGCAGTTCATGTAGTGCTGCTTTGCTAGCCCGATCTATCAAAGCATGACTGTTGCTCACATCTTCGTTGACGCTAGCTATTGCAAGCAACGCTTTCAGCGTCGCCGAATTGCGTTCGAACTGAGGTATCTTTTGGCCCTGAGGAAATCTGGAGAGAAGCCAAGAGTCTACATACGACCAGTTTTTCGCAGCCGAGGCAGCAATGCGAGCAACAGATGGGGAGAAGATGGCCGCATGATCACCTTGACCGGGTTCAGCCATACTGAGTTTGACTCCGCGGGATGGTAGGGTAAAAAAAAAAAGGCTGATTTGTCTCTCTAGCACATTCAATGTAGGGCGCTTACTGCCATTTCTCAATGCCAGCGGCCGACGGAATTTGGCTCGGAAGTAGTTCAGCTTCGCAGCTTTGATACTGCCCGCTTGAGGATTGTTGAGCTTCGTAGTTTGGCCCTGCCTTGGCGTTTGATAGTGAGATACTATTTTGACATCAGCAGTGCACCCATAAGGAAGCCTATAGCGTCAAATTCGATAATGAAGATAAGTGGTGGGGGTGATCTCACGATTAGAATTGCCCACCTCGATGAATCTTGCGTCTAGTAGGAAAAACAGTTACGCCCCCTGCCGTTTAGCATTTAGCTACTACTGCCTGCAATTGACCGCGTCTGACATACAGATAGTCCTAAATAAGTCACTTGTCTTAAAAAGATTGTTTTTCTGTCTCAGCAAGTATTGAGGCTTTGCTTGCTTGGCTCGCGGAGTAGGCGATGCTGGTATTGTACTGAGTGTGCGCTCAGCACCGGCGACGAAGAGACGGGAGTGCTGAGCACCAGCGAGGTCACCACTGCAAAGGGGCAGATGGGATCCACTTGTGGAGTGCACACTCCATGCCAAAGTACTTTCGTACTCCGTGCTTAAGTGGCTGTAGGAATTTCGACTAGGGTGTCCCCAAGGTCTCAGTACTCCTCCGTACACGTTGTCAGTGTGCTGCATCTCAGGCAAAGGTGGAAAATTGACACAGTATCCTAACCGACTCCGGCCGGTGTGTGTGCTCATAGCTCCCAGGTAGTCCGCCGTTTTTTAAACTTGGTCCATTCGATACTCCATTTTACTATCGCGAGATTCATCACCTACAGATTTGTCGATCACCGAAAGTCTCCTCCATAGCATGATCGTGGTCGCCGCCTCCTTTATTTGACTGAACCCCTCAAACGATCGCCGTCTGGTTGTTCTCTAATTCGCTAACCACGCTATTTTGTATTTCTCAACTGGCAGCCCTTCCCTGACCTCATACGATAGACGACTCGAAACAACCCGTCACACATCGTCCACCGCGTACCTCCTTGGTCGTCGACTTCACCGCTCCTCAAGTCTCCTGCCACATTCTTGATCCCTCAATAATGCGACTGGTCATTTCAAACTTGGCGCTTACAGCAACCTTGCTCGCATCCGCTACAACTTTAGTAGCCCACGAAATTCCTGTCGATTTGCCGGTGTCTGCACTGTTAATATCGGCACAATCGCATCTTGCCAAGGGTGAAACTTCCGAGGCACTCGCCTACTACGATGCTGCCGTTGCTAAAGACCCGTCGAATTACCTGACGTTCTTTAAGCGTGCCACCACTTATCTTTCGCTTGGTCGATCCAACCAAGCCAGCCAAGACTTTGGAAGGGTTCTGGAACTTAAACCAGGCTTTCAAGGGGCCCACCTGCAATTAGCCAAAATAAAATCCAAAATTGCGGACTGGGAAGGCGCCAGAGCAGAGTACGTTTTGGCAGAAAAAGATCAAGAGTCGCCCGATCTACTTGAGCTTGGCGAAGCCCAAGGAGCGGCTGAGCTGGCGGCCGCTGCAGAGAAGGACCAGAAATGGGACGAATGTATCAGCCATGCTGGTATAGCTATCCTTGTTGCTTCTAGAGCGCCAAGTTTGCGTGAGTTACGCTCCCGCTGTCGGTTTGAACGTGGAGAGGTGGAAGAGGGTATGGGCGATTTGCATCATGTCCTCCAGCTCCGACCAGGTAATACCGATCCGCATGTGTTAATATCCGCAATAACCTTCTACGGCCTCGCAGACTTAGACAACGGTTTATCACAAATAAGAAAGTGCTTGCACTCCGATCCAGACTCAAAAGTTTGCAAAGGTTTGCATAAGCAACAGAAACGACTTCAAAAAGCCATTTCTAAGGCTGAGAGTCAGCTGAATCGGGGTCAAATTACCACTGCCGGGCGAGCTCTGGTAGGAACCGCGGATGAACCGGGACTGCTTGCAAACATTCGGGAGCAGATAGATGAACTAAGGGAGACTGGCAGAATTCCGACGAATTCGAGAATCAGGTTATACGAGAATGTTGTCGAAATGGTGTGCCAGGCTTACTCTGAGGTAACAAGACAAACTTGACACCTTCCTTTTTTTTTTGGGCCCCACCCCCAAAATCCCCCCGAACACCACTAGGCATTATAGTTCTGTCTTGGGGTTGTTATAAGCTAATCTAACGTATTTAAAAGTCAAATCACAAGGATGCTGCCAAGTATTGCGAGGAAGCCATCCAAGCAGACGCTGAATCTTTCTGGGGTCTCATCCATCGAGCCAAGTCACTGTTGAAGCGTGAAGAATACGAGGCAGCTATCCAGACCCTTGAAAAAGCTGCAGAGAGTCGACCTGACAAAAGGGACAAGGTGAATCCAATTCTGAACAAGGCTCAATTAGCCCTTAAACGCAGCAAAACGAAAGATTATTACAAGGTAATTGGAGTGGCAAACGACGCCGATGAAAGGCAGATCAAATCGGCCTATCGCAAAGCATCTAAGCAATACCATCCGGATAAGGCCGCCAAGCAAGGTATCAGCAAGGAGGATGCTGAGAAGAAGATGGCTGCCATCAATGAAGCCTACGAGGTCCTTAGTGATCCGGAATTGCGAGCCCGCTTTGACCAAGGCGATGATCCTAACTCACAGGAGAGAGGCAGCCCCTTTCAAGGCAGTCCATTTGGTGGCGGGCACCCCTTCATGTTCCATCAACAGGGCGGAGGTGGAGGCGGAGCCAATTTCAAATTCCACTTCCCTGGAGGCGGCGGAGGTGGACCATTTGGATTCTGATATCACAATACGAGTCAGCACAAATAGGAATAGGGACGTCATTTATTTACGCCAACCAGTCGAGTCATTCCATCATTCAGCGATTTTGTATCTTGCTTCGATATCTACTACTACATGTTTCTTCAGTCCCGATACCAACTTTCACTATTACATGATTCAAATGGTTGGGGTTATGGTTACATAGTATGCCCTGCTCTGACCGATAGGAACTTGAAAAATCTGTAATACACGACAAATTCATTTCCGGGGAGTGGATCGAAAAGATTCATAGACGCGAAGGGAAAGTAGGAAAGAAGAGGAAGGAATAATTCAACGAATTAGAGACACCATGCTATCGACGTACCAAATGCAGAGTCTTGCACATATCCAGGCTACCTTGAAACCCCATCATCAGTAGTAGTTTTGCGCTTTTGTTCCTCAAAGACTTCTCAATGGCAACAACAATGACAATATATTTACACCTCAGTGGTCAAAATACGGTATGTCGGATATCGAGCGTTCTAATGCGTGAAATGAAAGACCTCTGCCAAAACAGAAGTCAAGTTTTCTAGTGAAAAACGGGTGGCAGTGGAACAAGACAAACTAAAACAACATACACCGGAACTCTGTATCCACCGCACCTACGCCCCGCCTCTCGTTCCCCGACTCTAGCTTCCCGGCTCCAGTCCACAATTCCCAGTTCTTCAACAAGCCATCGCCTACAACCAGCCTACGACTTAATATAAATATCTCACATTCGACCCTTTCATAAGGAGTCGTTGCGTTTAATAAAGTATGCCCTAGATCAGGTGTTAGTTTGTGTACTGGAAACTTCTTCAGGTCTGGCTCGGTTACTATTTGGGATCGTACTTGGAAAATTCGTATGCTGACCAGCAGATGGCAGTGCTGGGCATAGTGGTGACAACCCTGGGGCGTATGCCTTTGAAGAATCCTCGAAGCCCCTCCCTCTGATAAAGCAGGTGACATCCACCAAGAAAACCATTCACATTACGAACTTGTGGATCAGATGAAGTGCCGCGAGTTTGCAAGATCGTCTTGATGACATCCATAGGCGTGGTTAGACCAGCCGCAAAGCCTCCAGCAACTGCTCCGGCCAAGCAGTGTGTCAGCGGGTCGTAGTCTTTCTCTGGATTCATGGTAGTCGAAATGGATTCATAAGCGAGGAACTGTAGCGCGGTAAACGGCACCGTCATAGACAATGTCGTCGGATACGATATATAGAAGGCGCCGATGCCTTCATTTCGGTAAACGTATTTCGCGCAATCTACCATGGATCGATACATCTTGCTTGAATCTTGAATTTGCATTCGTTGTTTGATGACTTGTTGGACGCAAAGTTAGCCTTATTCATAGCCATAGGGCCATGCACAGTGTAGTGGGATTGAAAATGCGCACCGTCAAATGGATTCATGAAAGCATCGCTGGCGATAGTAGCAGCAGCTCCGCTAGTGGCTGTCACATAGCCAATGTTAGATATTAGACGTCAAACAAACAAACTTTCACCGTGGTTGAAAGCATTGAATCACCAGCGTTTGACATGCGTTTCTACTTACCGGCAGCTAAAGGATGGTGAACGCCAGCCTGGTTTCCCCCCATGGCATGCTTGACAGCCTCGTATGTAGCAAAGTACACTGCATGTGCCGGGCCTAGAAAAGTTCAACTTAGCAAACATCTTAGGTTTGAGCGAATGAGTACATAGGCAGAATAATACCTGCTCCAACGATAACACTAGACATTCCACGCCACAAACTGAAGAAGCCTTCACTTGACGCCATCTGATATGTACTGCGGAGAACACCGGTGTAAGCCGTAGTAGAATTAGGATTGAGGACCTGCATTCGTGTCTGGAATCCAGTTGGTCAGCGTCACGAAGTGATTTTGGAGATGATCAGCAGTGTCGATATTGGCAAATCTGCATTGGTTTAATCCGGGTGCTGCGTAAAGTGCCATACCTTTATCGCATCGATTGGATACATGACCGTATGCTCCTAAACATTGATCAGCGTCATTCGTTTGAGAGAAACACATGTTCACCCTAATATACTAGACACAGGGGTGAGGAGTAGCAACTCATGACGTACCGCGATACCTGCGAATGCTCCGGCTGCCATATTTTGCAGCAAGGAGAAATTTGGAGGGAGGGATTCGTAGCTGCACACCCAAGGTGGGAGCGCGTCAGTACTTTAAGTGTAAATGGAGAAAGCAAGGAGACAATATACTCATAATCCTCGCCTGGCTCGGCACTTGGCTGGGCCATTTCGGCCACAGCTTCAGAAGCTCTGCCGAAGCCTTTAGAGTCGAGGGCAGCCAGATTGCCAGCGGTTGTGCCGAAGCAGTCGATCGAGGGGAGTTCGAATCGCGGTCAATGGCTAGTTCCGTGGATGAACGAAACTTTGCTGACGTAGCGCTGGTTAGGATGTGGGTGCTGATTTGGAGGCTCAGGTCGCGATGCTGCGTTGTCGGGTACGATGTATCGAAGGAGATCAAGTAACACTTCAAGAGAAAGAGGAAAAGAACGATATTGCCAGGCCAGTGGGTGGAATGATATCAAGAAGCATGCCTTAGTACGCAGTTGGAGGGCAACAATAGACCAGACCATTAAATTGCAAAGTAATCCACGATACTGAGTTGGTTTGGGTGAGGCCAGTTAGTAATAAAAAATTCGGTGACAGGTGCTCCGTTCACGGCCTCGGAGTCCGGCGCAAACCCAGCAACCTCTGCTTGTATGAGCCAGCGTAGGCAGTACTCCGCAGACCAGCAACACCAGTACTATACTGAGTGAGTGGGCGGTGTGTATGTTTAAGGCTTAGCATCTCGCTGCTCCCTAAGTACACGCAAGTTGAGCCGTGAGGGCCTAATCCCGTGACCAGCAATGGCACAACCGGCTGGACTTATCATATGTGAAAATTATTGTTCGACTGAGACCTAACCATCCTGACATTCGCCTAGCTGAGTTTTCATCTCTCTATTAAAATTCGAAATATCTAATACGCAGTAAATGCTTTGACGTCTGTCCGGCTAAATTCTAATGCCCCAGTCTGAGTAGCTCCATAGCGGCGATAGTGCTCCGAGCTACTACGGAGTACAGTTGTCTCGGCCCTCTCAGCCTCGGCTTTAGTACACCTAGCTATGTCAAAATAACAGCAACTACCAATTCAAGTCATCGCACTGAACTGTTCAGCAAAGTGTGCTTGCATATCTATTTAAAACGATCTTAATTCTTAGTTAGGTCCAGTAGTTTGAACTGAGGATGACAGCACCGTCATCCGTCCCAACGAGATTTACCGACAATATTCAGCTAATGAATTATTGTTAGTGAGCAAGCCAAATGACGAGATGATGTTTGTATACTCCGTACTCCGTACAGTACACTAAATTAGAGCAAGTCATACGCCGTAATGCATCAGCTAATTATAGACACTTCCCCAGCAGTCATATGACACTACTTGTTTTACAGGGTTGGTGCGTTAGTTCACTGATCCTTTTCGTTCGGATCAAGCCAGCAAAATCCCGAGGTACTATCGCTGAAGACGCTAAGTAGTGGCGCTCTGGGGACGCTTGTTTTTATAACTTAAAGCTATGCCTCTACACTACGCCTCCACGGCGACTGTGCTGCGCTTGTCGTAACTGATATATGAGCCCCAGCACGCCATCTTCTCGCTCCTCGAGGTTTCTCGAGCTATTCTCTCGGCTCAGCCCGTTACCCGGTGACGTTTCCCAAGTAGATTCCCCCAATATCCCACCCCCGTCATAGGCATCATCGCCGTTCTCGTCCTGCTCATCCTCTTCCTCAACAGCCCCCTGTCCATCATTTCCGTAATTCGTGTTGTGTTCGGCAATGTGACTCTCTTCATGAGAGACACCTCTGTGCTGACGGGGTCGATGAAAACTTCTTGCTCCAAACAAGGGAGCTGGTTGGTTATGCGGGTCCAATAACGCTGATGCCATGGGGGACAATTGCGGCCTCGCCGGAGTCACTGCTCTACCCGTTTTCTGAAACAGGGAATTGATTGTACGACCTCTGTTTTTCACCATATCAGGATGAACCATGTTCGTGCCCTGTGTGTCCGTCGCAAGAGACGGTGAATTCAAGCTAGGGAATACCGGCGGCGGATGAAACTGGCCCCGACCACCTGGTGGCATATGTCCTGGAATACCAGTTTTAGGATTAATGACATAATTGTCTAGAAATCCGTAGTAAGATGCGGCCATCTTTCCATGTTTGGTAGAATAATAGTCTTCCCTAACATCATAGTTCGCCCTTTGCTGACCAGCTTGTCCCACTCCCTTTTTGAAATCAAAGATGGCGAATGAACAGACGTAGCCAAGCCCATCCACATGAACAGTAAACTCGCGGAAGAAGTCAACAGCTTGTTCCGCACACTTGGGTAGGGAAAAGAACAGAAGCATCGGTGTTGTAATGATGCCAAAAATTTCTTCCAAGAAGATTACAACTTTCATCTTATATAACTCAGAGAACTCTTTCTTGACCTCGAAGCTATGAAGTCGTCCCTGCCAGTGATCCGGCATGTAATGTGTATATTCAATAACGTTGTGTAGCGCGTACTCGGGATTGAATACGCTAGTCTCCTCGGAAACCATTCCCCGGGTAACAGCCCATATACCTCCAAAAACACCGAGATAGAACAAGACTGTTCTATCTTTAGTAATTTCGAAGCCAAGGAACAATTCAGAGTCTAGTAAAGTGCAGACAGCAAGTACAGCCGTAATGGCTCCGGACATGAATGACACGCTTCGGGCAACTTCTTCTGTCATCCGTTTAGGAAATTGGTCAACGTAACGGGTCGCAAACGGGAATGACATATTGAGCCTCTCATAGAATATATGGGGTAATTCGTTGAATTCCCTAAATTTCCATTCTGCTAGTGCTGTATATTTCCGAGTAGCTGCCAATTTCGGATCTTTTTGATATTCCTACCCATTACTGAATTAGCGTTTGTGTTTAGCACAATGAGTGATATCATAAAAGACTTTTAATCAAGGCTCACATTATAGTACGTGAAAAAGTACACAACGACAACATAAGCGAGAACCACTGGCGCAAAGATAAGGTTCAAGAATCCGGCGAAATACAACCGTTGTCGCAGCTTTTGGCTCAGGAAAGATCGTCTATCGGCACGCAAAAAGTCTTGTCTTACTTGGCCAAACTCATTGAATGCCATGTCAAGGATACAGTAGTGTAGATACCATTCCATGGTCTTAGAGAAGAGTTGCTTGCCCCGAATGAATGGCAGCGGAAGCGAGAGGTCCAAGACATCTTTATTGATCATGGCAATAAGGAAATTTTCTTTCCGCATTAGACGATTAGCTATGTCGTGAGCATCGAGTCTCTCTTTGGATTGGCTTCCAATATAGCGGCGAAGACTGCGCGGGATATTAGTCGCAGTTTTCGGGTTATCGTCACGTAACGTCATGATTCGAGCAACAATATCTTGCCAAGATACCGTCTGCATATCTTGCTCTGGAATCTCAAGAAGATATATAAAGAAGTCCTTAACGTAGATTAAGCGACGGATTTCGTAGATATACTGTAGAGACTTCCACACAAAGAAGAATGTGTATAGCCAAGTTCCGAGGTTCCAGGCAACCGACATCTTTCCAAAACACTGCTTGATGACAACCTGTCTCAAGGACTTACTCTCAGGAACCTTGCTATAGTCGACACATTGAGTAAGGAATGTCAATAAAACCGCCACAAAGAAGGTTTTCCTTCCTAGTATTAGCATTATAATACAGATTCGGAAATGAAATGTACTTACGCAAGCCAAAATACATTTGTAAGAAGAATACAATATAAACCTCCGCCCTCATAGTAGTCATAAACATCGCGCATGAAGCTATCGAGGTTCGAAATGTTGGCCCATCTCCAGAGGGCTTTCTCCCTACCCCCGCCGGGAACCATGTCTCTCGTGAGAGACCTGGGTTGTGATAGTCCGACAGCCCCTCGATCCCAGTTGTGAGGTCTCTGTTGCATAGTGGCTGCATCGCACCGTGCCTTCACTTGCCTATCGAGTTTGCCTGGATGTGAAACCGGAGGACCTCGAGGTTTGCGAGGTGGTTCTGGAGGAATCAGGCCTGGCTGCGCGTTGGTCTCCACGAGAAGTGACGCCGGAACGTCATTTTCAACATCCTCTTCGTGATTTAGCCACCGAGATGCACCTGATGGTAAGAACTTTCGTGGCGTAGTACGTCTAGTATCTTGAATTGAAGTTTCGACAGTAGTTTGGCTACTTGCAACAGCTAGGTTCTCCGCCTCAGCATAGTTGAAATGATGCAACAAGTTCTCCTCATCTGGGTTATATGAGTTTTTTCGTGGCATGATTATGTCATCGCCCTCCGGAAGTTTCAGTATCGTATTTTGAGCTAGGCAAGCCTGCAGAAAAGTTTTCTTTAGTTGTTGAAAGAAGTTCCTTATTACGACGGGAGTAAAACTGGTCTCCAGATATGCCGACCATGTGCTGCATGCCGGTCGCAGAAAAAAATCACTTCGTCTTTTGCAAGCCTTCAAATTCGGTCATCTCCTATCGCACGTAATCGACTTCGATTGCGTTGTTTCGTGCCAACGCTGTAACATGGTCGTCCGTTAGGAGGCTGTTGATGTGCAGTCGCCTCAAACTTTAACTTCGCACCGAGTAGTTATGGAGTTCTTGCGGTAGAGCATGTCACACGAGGCACAAGGGTTAGCCATCAGGAGGCTACGACGGCGTGACTGACCAGCTCCACCCAAATCCCCACCCTTTGCTAGCATATCATGTGCACCTTGACTACTAGTTAGTTAGCTTACGACTAGACTACTCCGTAGAAATACTTGTATTTCACAGTCATGCTGCGAAAATCTAACGGAAGCGCGAGGAGTACTGAACAGCCCATCAAGAGCATGACCTTTTTCTTTTCCTTTTTCTTGTTCCTTAGTAATATGATGGAAATAAATGCCAGCATTAGTAGTAATAATGGGTTTGTCAAGTACTGCTCCTGGGACGTCGAGTAACGGCAAAAAGCCGGTTATTATTATATGTCCGCGAACGCCAGTTGGTTAGTTACCGCTTACCCGAAACAGCGTGCTTAATTACTTCAGACCATGAGATCGTTCGTAACCCTCCATGGCTGGCCCCCTCCCAGAAAACAGTGGTCGAGCTTTTTTACGATTTTGCATTGCCAAAAGTCTCCTTTCGACACCAGGGATACCTCCTAAAGCTGGTTATAGTAACAAAGGCTCTCAGTCTGGTTTCGCTATTATCATCACCTAGCAGAAATATGGCCATTTCGAACTACCCACTCCGAGACGAATATTCCTAATCCACATAAAAGCATTCGAGAATATCGAACCATGGTGTCCGAGTCACAGGTCCACCAGAAAGGACGCTCCGATCCTAGGACAATAGACGCCGAGCATCTGAATTCTGAGAATATCGTGCTGATGACCTCTGCTAGGAGCTCGAATTCTCTCTCCCAGAAGGTTGCATCGGTTCTTTCTACATCATTCTCTGATGCGGAATTTCGCGAAGCCCTCTCATTACTTGATCAACGATGCCTTACAAATGACGCAAAAGCTAGACGGCAGATCAGGCTTGATCTTCAACGGGATGTAATAATTTGCAATGGGATCGTCATCAATAGCTTTGGGTGCGTCTCAGAGGTTTGTGCTACCCTGTCTTCCCAATTTTTTCAGCACAGAAAGGCGGCCATTAACAATCGATAAAGCAACTGCGTAGCGTCAAGTTCATTCTGGATAAGGTGAACACAGAATATGAAGACATGAAGTCGCAGGTAGCTTTGGCCCAAGTAGAGACAGCATTGGCCTTACATGAGACCACATCTCTCTTGGATAAGCGTGAACTACTTTCCATGAAACAAAGCGTTCTGTCAATCTTCCAAGATCGATTTATCATGACTGATGTTGAGATCGCGTCTTTGACCTCAACTGCTGAGCCGGTTGACGAGCGGTTTTTCAGCGCCTTATATAAAGCAAAGAAAATAAGTAAAGACTGTGAGATATTACTCGGTCTTGAAAATCAAGCATTTGGCTTAGATTTGATGGAGCAAACGTCCAAGCACCTGAACTTCGGGTTTCAAAAACTGTACAAAGGAATACAAAGGGAATTCAAGACATTAAACCTCGAGAATCCACAAATGAGCGCTTCAATCAGGCGATCCCTACGGGTGTTGGCGGAACGTCCATCTCTTTTTCAAAGCTGCCTTGACTTCTTCTCTGAAGCCAGGGAACGCATACTTTCAGAAGCGTTTCATATCGCCTTGACAGGCACTGCACCATCTGGGACTAATGATCATTCCGTCAAGCCAATCGATCTCGCTGCCCATGATATATTGCGCTATGTAGGGGACATGTTGGCTTGGGTACACTCGGCAGCGGTCAGCGAGCGCGAGGCCCTCGAGGTTTTGTTTGTTGCGGAAGGCGAAGAGCTCGCAAAAAGTCTAAAGTCTGGCCCGGAAATTTGGCAGCATTTACCGCATAACGACGGAAGCGAAAGCGAATTTAACACTGTCAGTACCCTCGGCGATCTTGTTGATAAAGATATGTCTGGAACTGCCAGGCTGCTTCGCCAGCGTGTTGAACAGGTCATCCAAGTGAACGAAGAGATCATTCCAGCTTACAAAGTTGCTACTCTACTTGGCTTCTATCTCACCACCTTCGAAAAGATGATAGGTTCGGCGTCAAATCTTGTAGAGTGTATCCGAAGTTCAAAGGCTGAGGCATTACGACAATTTCGATCGCTGATTAAGGACAATATTGCCGTTATACATGGCGACTCTCAAAAAGTCTCGGTAGATCTAGTACCACCAACATTCCTCATTGAGGCTCTAAATCAGCTCACAGCTATCATGCAAACTTATGACTCGTCGTTGTCATCGTATGAGAACCGCGAATCCGAATTTGAAGGTGTAATGTCTGACGCATTTGAGCCCTTTTTGTCTGGATGTGACAACATGGCAAGGCTTATGACTCCCCTCAAGCGGTCTATCTTCACTGTCAATTTCAGCCTTGTGGCGGAGAAGTGCCTTGCCCAATCCAGCTTCACGGAGAGACGAGCAGAGCAACTCCGCCAGAACATCAAACATGAGGCAGCAAAAATTGTAGAGAGCCAATATGAGTTCTTTCGTGTGGAGTCCGGCTTGGACCCGGCAATTTTCAGCAGGGACAATGGCTTGACTAAGATCAGGTCTTATGTAGACCAAGATATCTTAGTAAGAGCGAGCCAGCATCTGGACGAATTCCTCCCCTCTGCTTTGACAGACGCCATTGATAGAATTAGGTACCTACAAGATGCAGTGTTGGCTCGTCAAATTACTGCGGAGGCAGCAGAGCTGTTCTGCAGAGATTTCGAGAATCTGGAGCTGGAGGTGGATCGACAGGATAGTGACACCGTCGGCGGCAATGGTAGTTTACGATCGGTTTTCCCACGGACCTCTGCGGAAATTCGTGTCTTACTTTCCTGATACAGGTTACCAATTGTGATGAATATAATGGACCGAAAAATTATAGGTGTGGGTAAACAAGTCATCATATTTGCAACCTTGCGGTGAATACCTTACTAGGCGAATAAGAGGTTATGTGTCTACCAATGGTTCATTATTCGTCTCAGCGCCTCTATATTTAAAGTAGTTAACGGCTTGTGAACTCCGTGAGATTCATATCATCTTTGTTCCAAGAGGAAGAAGGCACGAATTGCAGCCAGTGCTCTTTTGGTCTTTTGACAAATGCAGTTTAGTGCTTTGCACTCCAGTTCGACGACGTGGCTGTGTGTACGGAGTACGGAGTACTGAATACATACGTCTGCAGAAGCCCTAGCTAGTCCGACAAGGCCCTGCTGTCTCGGCGGCAGTCCACTCCACCTTACGTCACCAACCGAATCCAACCCGTTAATGCCCAGTTTATGGAAGGTTATGCTAGTGCTTTCAGCAACCTTTGACTTACCAGGAGCGAACAGCACACTCCAAACAGGCCTTGCGGTACATTGCAGGAGCCATCATACATCTGACGACGCAATCATCTTGGTAGACAACGACATTGGGTCACCAGATACCGCAGCGCCAAAAGAAACGAAACCGTAACATACCCAGCCTGAATTGCAACGTCAACCAGCCTAATTCGTCTGTGCAGCCTAGCATGCCATCAACGGCGATATCATGCTGAGAAACAAAACTTTCGCTGCGCTGCAGAAGACGTACGATGACAGCTATCTGAGCTGCTCAACGGCTGTGTACTATGAAAGTCAGGTTTGTTATATATCCGCCTCCGTCAACCCTTTGAACAATCATTGATATCTTTACTGACGTGAAGATTTGTCTAGGGAGCCGAGGTAGAGGCAACGCGCCACTGGAAGCACGCCCTCGAACAAATATACGAACACCGAGCCACAAAGGCCACGCCAGGCTATGGGCCCCAAAACGATACTGAAAAGGCTTTGACCGAGGCTCTGAAGCAGCTAGAACTACAATGCAAGGAGAGAATCGATCTTCTGGAGGCCCTTCGTGTCTCTCGGCGGGAGGGATCACCGTCAATACCTACTACAAAGGCATCAAAGTCACCCACTCGCAATATGAATAGTAGCGACAATCACTCGAAAGGCTCCATAGGGCAGGGAACCATCCCGGCAGTGGCGTACTCAGAACTATCACGCCCTACACTTCCAAGTCGGCCATTACTTCCCGTTCGAGCCTCATCGAGTCAAACGAACCCTTCTAATGCGAGCGGCAGCGGTCACAATTATGAGGCCGATCCGACCTTCACCGCCAAGTCGAGATCAAAATCGCCTAATCTACCAATTAGATCTGATAAGACTTTGCGTTCTCCAAGTCCAGAGAAGCACACTATGCGCACAACTTTGCGCTCTGGGAGATTCAACGACAAATCCAATAAAGCGACCCGGAAATCCCACAAGCCAGCGGCCGAGGGACCCAGTAAAGCCGCTACGCTCGCATGGAGCGCTTTAGGGTCGCGTGACCGACAGTTCAACGCATCTTCCCAGAATGGAGCTTCATCCACATCTCAATTGGTCTCACGGCAGAACATAGATCAGGCAAGGCCTATTTTCCCTCCATTGCAATGGGATAGTCACTCTAGACGTCTTATGACATCTCGAGAGATAGAAAATTGTGTTAATGGGCAGCCAACTACGATTTCCAGGCATTCTGACGAATATCCACAATCTACATCCTCTCACTTGTCTGTCTCTGCAGCCTCAAGTGCTTTGAACTCATTATCCCAACAAGATTTGCCTGTAGATCAATCCTCTAACAGATATGAGCGAGTTTCCTCGGCTCGGATCGGTGTAGCAGTGGGACCTGGCTCGAAGGCCATCCAAGACAATAAAGCTGATGGATTCTCGCCTGTAGATGATTCCGGAGATACATCAGAAAGAAAAAATGTTTCTGATAGCCCGGTGAGGCGAAAAGCGATAGCCAAACGACCAGTTCAATCGTCGCTGTCTTCATCCAAAAACAGTAACAAGGAACAGAGCCGTGATGCTCGCCATCAAGGCCGTCAGAATCTGTCGCAGCTGGAGAACAACTCGAGCGGGTCTGAGGACGTTAAATTCCAGACATCTTCTGGGATACGCTCAACAAAGTCTAAGGAGCGTACCGGAAAGCCTGGCGTGCACTTCATGTCATCCAATGACACTAGTTCTGACGATAGTTCAAGTGATAGCACCTGGAATAATAGGAAGGCGTCAATTCTCAAGAATTTGCCACCCGGTGTGGACGAAGGTGCAGCAAAGCAAATATTAAACGACATTGTTGTTCAAGGCGATGAGGTTCGCTGGGGAGATATTGCTGGATTGGAAATCGCCAAAAATGCCCTTCGGGAAACTGTCGTCTATCCTTTCCTTCGTCCGGACCTTTTTATGGGTCTTCGCGAACCAGCAAGAGGTATGCTACTATTTGGCCCTCCAGGGACTGGTAAAACAATGCTGGCACGAGCTGTGGCCACGGAATCTAAATCTACATTCTTCTCTATTTCAGCAAGCAGCTTGACAAGTAAGTATCTGGGAGAATCAGAAAAGTTGGTTCGCGCATTGTTTGGACTAGCTAGGTCACTGGCCCCAAGCATCATCTTTGTTGATGAAATTGATTCGCTGCTATCGCAAAGATCTGGATCTGGAGAACACGAGGCTACGAGGAGAATAAAAACGGAGTTTTTAATTCAATGGAGCGATCTACAACGGGCAGCAGCGGGGAGAGAAACTACGGACAGGGATAAGGAACGAGGGGATGCAAACAGAGTTCTAGTTCTGGCTGCGACCAATTTACCTTGGGCAATTGACGAAGCAGCTAGACGAAGATTCGTTAGACGGCAATACATACCCTTGCCTGAGCCACACACCAGGGAAACACAGTTACGGACTCTATTAGGGCAGCAAAAACACGGTCTGTCCGCGGCAGACATTGAAAGGCTAGTAGGATTGACAGACGGTGAGTCACAGGTGGCATACTTTTCTAACGTGATGACCCTGTCCTCAACTTTCCTCAAACACAAGCTAACGTTACTTTTGGGCTATGCTTAGGGTTCTCAGGTTCGGATATTACAGCGCTGGCGAAAGACGCCGCTATGGGTCCACTGCGGTCCCTAGGAGAAGCATTGCTTCACATGACTATGGATGACATCCGGCCAATTATCCTTCTCGACTTCGAGGCCAGCCTAGGCATGATCCGGCCCAGTGTTAGCAGGACGGGCTTGAAGGAGTATGAGGACTGGGCACGGGAGTTTGGCGAGCGGGGGGGTTAAGATAACAGAGAATAATACGGGACAGGTGGAGAGCGTTGCCAGATGGTGCATATTTATGTTTATGCTCGCCGTCTATTATATTGACAGTAAGCGCGGTTGAGCCCCATCACAGGTGATTATTACTCTCATACCCATGTTGCTGAAGAATGCAATATATCATACCTATTGATGAGTCAGACTTATCTATCCTACAAATTCCGCTCTCAATAGTTTCATCGATTTGATAATGCGAGACGAGTTTTTTGTCGCTTCCAGCCTTTGATTGAAAGTAAAACTCGTCGTCGGTACTCTGCTGTGGTCATGAGTAACGCCGATTGCACTCCTTGGACCGAGGTGCTTTTACCACTGCAACGCGGTCACAATACAAGCATAACAGGATCGTCTTTGGCTCCCAGGATCACCATTAATCAATTAGCCATTTTGGCCGACTTCCGCTCGTCCTTTGCAGCCTTCTTGGCTTCTCTTTCTGCTATCCGTTCTTGCAGTGTTGGAACGGGGGGCCGTTGGTCGGTGGCAACCCCAAAAGGCGCAATAATGTGTTTCACAACGTGTCGCTTGTGACGTGAGGTCGGCCAGCCCGGTACAATTGATACAACATCGCCTGTTCGTAGCGAAGATTTCGGGTCATGAACAAGATAATGTTTTGGGTTGGCAAACCACTAGTGAGATTGTCAGTCAAGTCAGGGTCGGCAACGCATTTGTTGCAAGGCAAATGTTCCAAGATGGTTAGAGCTTGCCTCACCTTGTTCACAACTTTGTTCCATCTCTGTCCCCCGACCCGGACTTTGACAGTCTTCTGCATTAGTCCTGCGGAAACCACGACGCCGTGAAGTTCATGAGTCACGCGACATGCTGCTTTAGCAATTTGTGAGGACATTTTCGCCGTTCATGCCCCAATTAACAAGGTGTAGATTGATAGTTAGCAGCTTTGGGCTCTCAGGCGGTTTTCGATCATCTGCTTATTTCTAGTGTCGAAATGAGTTATATGCGCTAAAGGGCTGAAAGTTGTATGTCGATTACTTGCGCGTAATGGCGCCATGCGAGGGGCCAAAGCGAATGATTGATGGTAATTAGTTTGTCTGTTCAAGGGGTCACAGGCTCGAGGAAGCAGACCTGTTTTTGTCCCTTTCTGCCGCTGGCAGTGACATGAGTAGTTTAGCTCGTCGCTTGCTAGTTCAGTTTCCGAATGTCAGCCAATGGCAGCACTTGCTGTGGGGTAGCACTGAACGCGATCCGAACCTGTGAGGCTAGTGGGGTGTGCCGAAAGTTTCTCATGAGACATCGACTCAATTTTACAACAACCGGTGCGTTTTGCTTCAGAAGCTCGTGCATCCCATCCGTGAGTAAAGCGCCGCTCTGTACTATAACTACGAACGCTGTGATATCTGGGGTCCATAAGTCTGATTACTGATTCTGTCAACAGCACTTGAAGCCCCAAGATCACATCAAGCAACACGATGTCATCTCCAGATAGCCGAACCGGAGTTAAACGACCCCGTAAGACCTCATAACTGATCCCCTCGGAGTATACTCATCGGCCTATGATTGCCTTGTACTCTTCAACCTTCCTAATATTTACTCTGCACTAAGAGACTAACAACAATGCCCGGATTTGTTAAACAGGGACACAGTCTCTCCCCCCGCCGGCTTTGCCTCAACTCGTGGCCGAGCAACACACACCTATCCCGCCAACTGATAAAGACTCCCAGCGATTGATCGTAGTTCTTTCAAATGCAAGCCTAGAGACCTACAAAGCGTCTCATGCGGGTAGCAGTAGAACCGGTCTTCATCGTGAGGATAAATATTCACTGCTCAATAGCGACGAGCATATTGGTGTCATGCGCAAGATGAATCGCGATATAAGCGATGCTCGTCCGGATATAACACATCAGGTTACATGCCTTTTATTTGGCATTTTTCTCTACGATTAAGCATACTAACCTATTGGCACAGTGTTTGTTGACTTTACTGGATTCGCCCATCAACAAAGCTGGCAGACTGCAAATTTATATTCACACAGCAAAAGGCGTTCTAATTGAAGTATCACCGTCTGTCCGCATTCCGAGAACATTTAAACGTTTCGCCGGCCTTATGGTGCAGCTACTTCACCGCTTGTCCATTCGATCCACCAATTCAAATGAGAAGTTGCTGCGCGTCATCCAGAACCCTATTACTGACCACTTGCCACCAAACTGTCGCAAAGTGACCCTGAGCTTTGATTCTCCGCTAGTTCGCGTACGTGAGTATATGGAGACGATTGGATCCAAAGAGAGCATCTGCGTTTTTGTGGGAGCCATGGCAAAGGGTGCCGATACCTTCGCAGACTCAATCGTGGACGAGAAAATTTCCATCAGCAATTACTCTCTGTCTGCAAGCGTAGCGTGCAGCAAGTTTTGTCACGCAGCTGAGGATGTTTGGGACGTGCTTTAAACATGAATTGTTCCTGTGGATCTAAGAGTATCGTTCGCTCCGATGTGAAGCTCTATGACATGGTCAACTCGAAAGCCTAGATGAAGCTCTGGCAGCGATGCAACATCGCCGCAAGGCGTGACATCTGGGAGACACTTGAGTCGCCTGAGCTTGGCGCTGTCGCTTGTTTTTATAACCAAAACATGGATGGGTCAACAGACAGGTCCAAGACGCTTTCAACTTCTTGAGGGAGCAGTATCCTCCTACCTCAACTCATTTCGGCTGATGACAGGCTCACAACAGTGCTCAGTGGCACATGAAGCCGAGGTATGTTGATGGAGATTCGATTCAAGAATTTTATGTTAGCATTTGGTATTTGGCGAAGCAAACCCACTATAACAGCGACCATACCGGGCAGATCCCTGTTTTAGTTGTCAAATAATATATGCGCAATTCGGTCAATAAAGCTTTCACTGGGCTTGAACAATAGTACTGGACGACCTCACCCAACCCAACATGGCCATGAGAGCTAATGCGCTTATGCTGAACATGATGTGACTGCAATAATACGGCACCCAGTAACCTGCGACAGCCTTTAGTTATACGGCTTCGTTCAAGCATACTTAGTATTGTGTAGATCTCGTACATCCTGCTCCTTACAAGCCTAGTTGGATTTCGAAATTTATTTTCATTGAATTTATATACGTATACTAAATAAGGTACGTTAGCAAATTTAGCTAATATCCAATGTAGTTTCAGTAACAGCTTCGTTCTGCTGCTTAGTTTAAAGGTTATAACTTTCTAAATAGTAGTATTTTAGTGGAGCGGCCACTATGTCGCACATTGATGCTGGACCTGACTGGCTTGCAGACCGCTAGTTATTTAACAGCTGGCACGGCTAAGACTGTCCACTGATGTCAAGCCACTTGGCAGAATAGCTCAGTCTCGTCTGTTCATGTGAATTTGTCGATGGAGTTTTGCCACTCGAAATGGCTCCAAATCAATCGGTAGGAGAAAGCGGATCTGCTAACCACACATCACAAGTTAAATATCCCTCTATTATACTGGCCTAAAATATACACGTCCACTAAATCCGAGGCGACGAGGATGTGAAGTACTTTACGAAGCGGGTCTACCTGTCAGACAGCAGTCAGGCCGCCATACACACGCAGCATTGAGGAGACGAGTGCGACCCTCAGAATATTGTATCCGCATCGTTAAGATTTGAAGTGCTATCATGCGCATCTTAGCCGTATTAACCCGAGATCTGCCGATTCTTGCACAAAGCCAAGTCTCGAGGTCATGTGAGCTCAGCATGCTTCCTGTGTCACCCCTCCCACCGTTGCGTTCATCATATGCTCCAGTCGTCTTGCTCCGTCTCGATAGCGATACCTCGTCCATACATTTTGTTATTTTCCCTCGTTCTGGAATGTGTAAAATCTCAATGGAAGTGCCAAGGACGGAATTGCCCTTTGTTGAAGTATCACACCTCCCTTCGTCTACTTCATACTTCGCCTCCATTCTCCAGCCTCTAGGTTTACGTTACATTGAGTCCCGAGCTACAGCTGGACTCACCAAACTGTCCGTAATATTTGGAAGTGCTGCATCTCCTGTCCTTCAACTTCGGCAAGTCTCTTCCGCAAACCAGGTATTGCGAACATCTCGTTTGTTGCTCACCGCCCCATCCAGGTCGGCTGTAACGAGGTTTTACGAACGTGGCACTCAAGCGAATCCATATTCACCGGTCCAAATTGGACAGAGCTTCTCTAAAGATACGCGATACAATCTCGGCAGCTTACGAGCTGCCGTTGTTGACATGGACGGCAACAGAATAGAAGTCGTGTACCCGGATCCCAGGTTGTCGCCAGAGATGATCCAGTCTGATGTACCTTTCGCCCACAAGGCCAATCCCGCAAAATATGATGGGACGATTATTTTAGATTGGAATTTCAGTGACTTTGCGTCATTGAATAGTCCGTTGAAAGAGCCTCACCTCGAACAGTTGAAACGACAGCCAACCAGCCATTCATTTGACAGCGATTGCAAGCCACAGCAGCGGACAACATCAGTCATCCCAAATAGTGCAGAAGCCGCTGCAAATATTCCGAAGTTAGAAGCTTGTTCTGCTAATGATTCCAATAAATTATTCTCCACAATCAATACATCCACTGTCGTGGGTGCGTTTCTTGGGATAGTTGCCGGGGCTGCACTCACGTACGGAATGATGGCTGGCCACACTGACGATCAAGCATCGTACCGCCAGAGCAGCACACCAATTTCTTCACCACATAATACCCAATTATGTCGAAAGAGTCCTTGCAAGGACAAAGGAGCCGAAGATCTTAATGCATCGATCAAAATGTTTTCTGCGCAAGCAACCGACTTTAAGGCCTCCTTAGACCAGCAAATGAGTTCTAGAAACAACGATGCTCGACCTCGAATGCCAGGAAGGGATCACAGTAGCCATTTCCACTCGAGCAATCAGTATCATGACAAAGATACCTCACAGGACAGCCAACGGTCCTTGATGAATCGCAAGTTGTGTTTGGAAGACAGCTGGGGCCCTGGAAACGAATCTAGTCGACTTGATGCACCAGCCAAGCCGAGCAGAAGCTATAGTGAGAGGCCTGTCATCGACGAAACCCGAATATCCGAGAGAAACAATCAGTCTTCAGCCCGCGCCCCCCTTTCCGCCTGTCGTGCTTCGATTCTTGAACCAGCGAGTACAGTACTGTCGCAACTTCAAACACCAGTCTTTGATATAGACCGAGAAACATACGTATCTGCCAGGTCACATCCCTCCTCAGACGCATTTTCACCAAGATCTTACGGCAATCACAGTCTCTGGTCGACGTCTCTAGAGTGTACTGACCCTCAGAATATCGTGTCAACGGTCTCTCACATGCATATAAGTGACAGCGTCGCTTCTAGCCGTCGCTCCGCCCAACACATTCCTCTACCTGCAAGTAGTGCGGGCAGTCACATGTCTGCGAGACACACCCCATTACCTGAAAGTACTATTAGTAGCAGCCGGGCAGATTGGGATAACGACATAGACAGTATAGCTCCAAGTGATAGTATTAGCTGCGTGGGGATGGCTGGCACGATGAATCATGCCCAGCCTGGAACAGTTATGAAACGGGCCTGAAAACGCTATTGGCGAAAGTTTTTTTCTTGATATTACTGTACTGACACCTCGAGCTTGTCTCGGGTGGGATGGCCAGAGACTGTTCAACCTTGGTTATATGTGATGGACCGACCAATTTAAGGATGACAAAATTGCTCCATTAGATGTATTTGTCAACAGAGGATAAGCGGAGATAACGAAGAAGTTATATATGCCTGCTCAAAGATTTAAGCACTATAATGAAACAAAATCGCCAAACCATTCGCATACAAATTTCCTACATGTTGAGAGAAAAGAAGTTCAAAAGAGGGAAGGGACGTAAAGAGAGGAAAAAGAGATTTTGGTTGAGATTAGCTTTTCGAGCTGCCACGGAGCACTGGTAGGCTATTAAAACGGAGCGGGTACGGTGACTGTACTTACTCAGGATGTCAAGCATTCCGATAGTCGGCCTTGCCGGTAACCCCACTCGGCAGCCGAGAATTATGAACTTCCATTTCAAGAAGAAATGATACCTCGTTAATCTCAAAATTCATTGCACTAATATTTACTCCGTTAGATCGAGCGTCTTTTCCGTCACCGGCAACATATATTAGTTCCCCTCGACTGCTTCATCTTCGAACGGTCCCCGCGCTATATCAAGATCAACATGGTGTCTTTTGCACTTGGCGAGTCGATCCCTCCTGACACAGCACACGTGAGTCCTCCTACCAGGGCACAACTTGAATAGATGCCCGATTGACGCCATACAGGCTGTAAGTGTTTCGCTACCTACGTGGCAATCTAATGTTGGGTATGAAGAAGGGGAAAATTGGGTTGTTAAGCGTATGGCAACTGGATACCCCAGGTAGGAACACATGAGAGCTAGGTACTATGACCACATGTTCGAGAAATTTTGCTAATGTTGCTATTGGGTCTGTCAGATTCTTTATTCATAAAATTATACAAGCCTTCGGGCGTGATATCATATCTACCTTTGGACATGCCGGACAGCAATCAATGCTATTCCCTACCCGAGGTGCTGCAACGAGGTGCATCGATTTTGTCTCAAAAGTACAGCCTAGCTATTCTCAGCATATGGAAATTGTCGATCTTATCTTAGACGCTTCAAAATCTGCGACTCCATTGATAAAAAAACTTTCGCCAACGGTGTCCGCTATTATGCTTCCGGAAGAAGCATTCCCAACAGCAAAACAATATTGGCAACATACTGGAGATGGTATATCAAGCCGTCGGGCCGAATTTTGTCACAGCCTACTCCGAGATGGTCTGCTAGTTTCCAAAACTGGGATTGAAACTTCAAATGGATTGTCAACAATGGCGATAAGAGGACCGAAAAGATATCAGCGATATCAGCGAACTGGTCTTGGGGAGGCTGGTGCGGACGAAGCAACCCCAAAAGTGCAACTCCCAGTAGGTACTGAAGAATCGCAAGAGAGTTCCCGCTTCTTGGAGGAAAGGTTTGGGCGAAACCTAGATCTTGCCCTTGTGGAGCGTGCTAAGTCTGCCATTCGGAGGCGGATTGCAGGTTGTTTGGTTACAGATACGGATATGGATACTGAACCACTACCCATGGAAGCTACTAACTCGCGAGGTATGCATGGTCTACGTGAAGATGATGTGTACCTTTTTCCCACGGGCATGAATGCCATCTTCCATGCCCACCGCGCTCTTCTTGCAGCCAGAGGTCAACTTACGAGCATCAACTTCGGATTCCCTTACGTGGACACTCTTAAAATTCTTCAAAAATTTGGTCCGGGATGCGAATTCTATGGTCATGCGTCATCCGACGATCTCGATGACCTCGAGAATCGTCTACGATCAGGGGATAGATATCTTGCCTTATTCTGCGAGTTTCCTGGCAATCCTCTTTTAACAAGCCCAGACCTAAGGCGGATTCGTCAACTTGCAGATGAGTTTGATTTCGCAGTTGTAGTTGATGAAACGATCGGGACCTTTGCAAACATCAATGTTCTCCCGGCTGCCGATATTGTTGTGAGTAGCTTGACGAAAATTTTCTCCGGCGACTCCAACGTGATGGGCGGTAGTGCAGTCTTGAACCCAAACAGCAAATACTACAACATTCTTAAGACAGCGCTGGATGATGTATATGAAGACACATACTGGTCTGAGGATGCTGTCTTCATGGAGAGAAATAGCCGGGACTTTCTATACAGAGTAGATCGCATCAACTCGAATGCAGAGGCTATCTGCGTAACGCTGCAAAAGCACCCCAGCGTCAGACGGATTTTCTACCCGAAATACAACCCTTCGAGGCATATCTACGACAACTTTAGGTTGCCAAATATGGGATATGGAGGGTTACTTTCAATTGTCTTTAACGACAAAAAGCAAGCTCAAGCTTTCTATGATTCAATGAACATAGCTAAGGGACCGAGCCTTGGAACCAACTTCACGTTGTGCAGTCCGTATGTATTACTTGCTCATTACCAAGAACTCTCATGGGCTGCGAAGTACGGGGTTGCAGAGGACCTCGTTCGTATTAGTGTTGGCTTAGAAGACACTGAATTGCTTCAGGATACTTTTATGCAAGCACTCAAAGCAACCGAAATAGTTATCGCAGTGAACTGAGTAAATGAAACGCACTTCAAAATGGGTTTGTTTTGAGCTGCAAAAGCTATGGCATGGATTCTCGCAGGCATTATTCCACTAATTTGACATGGAAGACTCTAGCTAGGATTTAAAATTCCCTGTTGATAGATTGTTTCCATCCGTAGAAGCTTTGTTTCCTGTGGGCATCACCTAGTGATTAGAATCGACCAGTTGAGACTTGTAAGTTCTAGAGCGACTTTCAATACATCTAGGTCGGTGGCAGCTTCTCTCACTCTCGTATTTATGTCCTTCAGGAAAAGCATACACCTCTATTTTCCAAATGAAATATGCCGATACTTACAATTAGGGCCACTGTTCCGTCTCCTAGAAGAGTTTTATTCCATACCACCGCCGTCGCCAGCATTGAACTGAGTTTCTATACTATTATCCCCTTCGTTTAACAGAGCGAAATTATTTCCTTCGATGATATTCGCACCCGGCTCTCTTGAAATGCTGGATTGTTATTTGCAGATATGGAAGATGATTGAGAGATTAATTGTTCATCATTAACTTTCATTAGCTCTCTTTTTTACGATGCTTCGTTCCATAAGTTCGCGCCTTATCGCACAACTATTGAATTAAATTACGACTGAGTCGGATAGCATTAACTCTTGAAATGTTTGTTGCACGGGCTTTAAGATTAAAGGGACGCTTGGGAGTGAGCGGAGTAAAGCTGGAGAGGGAGTAAGTTGGCGAAGCACAATCACAGTGTGTAGATACAATGGCTTTAATGAGGGTTGAGCCACTTAAATATATTTGTTTCACAGAGAACTGAGCTGACATGCGCTACGGAACCTGCCAGCTTTTTTAATGCTTTAAGCATTATACACATAGTTCACCTTTGCGGCCTGGCTAAAATTTATTTGCACCCTACCCTTTACATTATTATCCGCCGCCCGAAAGTGGAAATTTAAACATGTTCAACAAGCAGTACCTAATGCGGAGATTGGTTGGCTCATAGTATTACAAGCTTGATGCTTATCAAGTCGTAACCGTTAATAGTTACTTGTTTCGCGATCTTACTCCAATTTTTTCGCTTGCATTCTGCAATCTGCGTTATGTGCTATGCACTGTGCTCTCTACACTCTCCGTGCATCATTGACATTCACTCCCAAGGTCGACCTTTTAGATGCTTCAGATGATGATATTACTAGTTGCATGTCATACATTCGATACCGTTAGCAATCGCAATAGGCAAGCCACACTAGTTCAATGAGACACGAAACGAGATTGGGCTACGGAGTATTCAAAAGGAATTGACAGCGAACATGACTAAAGCTCTTGCTCTCGGGACGCGGCTCGTCGACGAATGACATACTTTGTACTACACTCGGGATGATCTCGGCAGTTTGATGTGGAGGAATTGATCAAAACTCGGCATGTGAGTTCCTGTCAATCGTCAGAACGCCCCAGATTTGGGGACTCTCTGTCAACGCTACTATAGGATTTATGCTGTATTACCCAGTTCAACCTCAATTTAGATCTGGTGGCACTGTCCGGGCTTTCTCACAGCATTCGAGGCGGCGCTTTAGAGCACGCCTTTAACGAAGGGCTTGTGAGAGATTTTTTGTGTGTGCATTGCAAATTGTACTGTTGTCTTCCACTCCTGAATCAAGTTTTATTCGACCTACACTCACGACACGCATACGATATCCTGAGAATGTTGGCTTGTCGGGTGTTAGGCTTGTCCCGGCCCAATGACATAAAACTTGACGATTATCCCCATGTGTTGACATGATCCTATACTAGGCGTTGAGAGATTTGCACGGACTATTGGATGTGGAGTGGAAGTTTCTTGATGAGAGCTGCAGGGAGTAGTATTATGCAGAATACGGAGTACATGCTCCAGAATTGGGAGGTCTTGGCATCACATTGAAGCCCACTAAGCGTGTTTGAAACGCCAAGCTTCAAGGGGCACGTTCACCAGTTGGCTAACGTCGTTTTAATTAAATGTCTGAACAATCTGACAAGACTCCGTGGCGGGTATGATGCTGATGATTCAGCATAGAGCAGGGATTATTCGGTTTGTTTGGTTGGAGGCCTCATCTCTTAGTTCCCCTATTTCTCACTGCAAATATCGTAAAATACAGATGTTGATGATGCAGAGTTGATCCATTCTGGCGATACAGCGTCATACGCTTTGGCAGGTGTTTTTTAGAATTATATTGCTTCGCTCCCTGCGTGTCACCGCAAAATAAGACCAAGCATTGCAAGATGCGGATGATACTTTTATTTTCTTATACGAATGGAGCTTAATATTATATTTTTTATCGTAAATACAAATACAAAATGTTTTTGTTTTTGTTTGTTGAACGTGGACTCGTCTTAATACGTAAGTTTGCATCATTTCGAGGCCGGCTATACCTTACCGGAGAACTTTAAGTATTAGTTCGATCATTAATACTATGGTTTGTATTTATAACGTCGGCCAACGTTCTCTGACAGGGTACAGCCGGCCTCGAAATAATGCAAACTTGCGCATTGAGACGAGTCCACGGTGAACAAAATAACCCAATATATATATGTATAGTATCAATAACCAGCCGAGCTACAAATGTACAATGGTCTCGTAGATTACTCTAGTGTTAACCCAACAGCGGCTAAAACCATCATTGAGTCCAGCGCCAAATTAAAAAGCGCCCAGAAAGTCGTACCGGTCACATCGCAGTTTCCATATCCTCGGAAGGAGCAGTAAGTATGCACTTGGGTTGGTTCTCTGGTGGAAACTCCGCGCCAGCGATCCTGGAAGGATCTGGATCTGGCTCCTCACGAAGCTGTTTAACCCTGCAAAATGTCAATCAGGTTGTCCAATGTAGCAAAAAAAGTACAAACATATGATAGGATTACAAACCTGCGTTTATGAGGCTTAGCGCGCCTGTGGGCACTCAACGTAGCCTCGGTGTCGAACCATTTCGCGCATTCGATGCAATAATGCCTGCCAAGTCCTGGCAATTCTTCGTCCGCCTTGCTATTCTTGAACTGTGCAAGATGCCTTGAAGATATTATATCTTCCTTGATCTGATCGATATCTCTAATTCCGTTAAAGATACCATTTTACAATCAACACTAGAGCTTCTCACCTTGTCTTCCTCCTTGTTTTGGTGACTGTGCGCTTGTTTCCGATACCCATTGCGTGTAATTCCAAGAAAAAATTGATGCGTAATTTTAAGGTACCAAGCTAGAATAGATCACCGACGACGCCCTGGATCATATACTGTTCAAAGTCGCTTATCAGAACAAGAGGCGGAAATCAGATTCTATATTCGGAGCACGGAGTAACTAACTACCAATAGTTTTTTTCTGGAGCTATCGCGGAATGGCATCTAGCTCCACATGCCAATGGTCACGTGAAGATAAGCCGATAACTCACTTCCCCCTGGTCATCACTTCTAGACAGATTCCTCTTCTGGTACGAGTTTACAGATATTAGCAATCTGACAGCGCAAAAGGGGAACGATTGTTCTGCAATCCGGATTGTTAGGCATGGCTGGGGATTGAGTAGCCAAACTATCTACCATATCCGTTTGGCGACTCCCTTTTTCTTACATTTTTAACCCATTTCAAGCTCAAAGGGAGACCGGAGTACCCAGTTGGACGTTGAACCCGACAACCGACGCGCGATACTTGTGACGATGCCTAATATTCAGGGATTCAGCGCCGTTCGAGCCCGTTCATACCTCTTCCGACTTCCGTTATTCACTCGAGCTATTATAATTGTAATAGTTGTGTTTTGGATTCTGAGCTTTCCTTCCTTGTGGGATCTACGTCAATGGGGCTCATTGATCCCGGACAAGATCAGTTTCGCTACAGGTGAATCTTAAAGCTTATGGATGGATAAACTCCATACACAATTGCCTAGAATTCGAAGCTCAATGCTGACTTAGAAGCGTAGCGTATCGTTTGTCAACATTTCCGCTAATTCACCTGAACCTAATCCATGCGGTTCTCAACTTGATCGCATTAACACCCCTAATGGAGAGGTTTGAAAATGAATACGGAACGCTCACATGCTTAGCTTTGTTTTTTGGCCGTAAGGACCTTTGTAATTAGGCGCATACGCCGACGAGTGCTAACTTTGCTTTAGCCCTTACAACGGTTCCTGCTCTTTTATATGTTATCATTGAGCTAGGAATATTAAGAGCTAACAATAGCGTCATGGGAGCCAGGTGAGACTTTATACAATGTAAAACTCTGTTGAAGTTCAGAAATGGCTGACGTGGTCCCAACAGCATGTGGGTGTTCTTACTCCTCGGAATGGAGGCAATTCGAACATTTCGATCGAACCCGCACTTGGTCATTGGGACATATCACATACCAACATGGACAACACCGTTGCTTATGATGTTCGTTGTTGCCGCCCTGATACCCAATACGAGTCTTTTGGGGCATCTTTGTGGTGTAGCTGTGGGCTATATATGTAAGAAAACTAGAAGTATCGATGTCTACGAGATCGGCTAACAAACTTCCTGCAGGCGGCCTTGGTTATCTTAAATTCGTTGCCCCTCCTGAGTGGGCGTTACGATGGATAGAAACCCGGCTCAATCTCCTTTCTATTCTCCCACACTACGTTAGTGTTGACCAGAAGACCTATGGCCGATTTGGCGTTCTGCCGTCTACCACTCGGACAGGGAGCAGTGCTGCGACAGAATTGGTGGGAAGCACTCAACGCCTTGGTTCTTGAAGTGACCCCGATCTGGACTGAAATTTGGCAAAGATGTACGCATTCTATTCATAAGAAATATCACATTCTGCGCGGTCTCGCGGTGTATGTACTATAAACTATGTGAAACCAAGAACGATGTGGGCTTAAACAACAAGCCACAATAGTATGCATGGGACATGGAGTTTAGGGTGATTTTTTCCTGTGTAGCATAGTTCTTTTTAAGTAGGGGATACTTATGGAATGAACAAGTGATCACATCTTTTTGCGAGTATGGAACTTATATTCAAATTGGGAATCTTTGAACTTTATGCTTTACTCTGACTTCATGTTTTGATGGTTTGGTTACACTAATCGATGCAAGCATAGCCAGGAAGCTTGGCAAGAAAGGAGTCGCACGCACTAGCCTAAACGCGGTCTGCTTAGCACAATCAATCTATAAAAAATGCGGAAACTAGTTATGCGACAAGTTGGGTCATTGAAGGTATGTTACAGCCTATTCTACTCCGTAGACGGTATTGCTCTGTGCTGAAACTAAGGAGTACTTACGGGGCCTTGCCTGGTTAGAGGCATATTACGTCTAACATACTCGCCCCCCTGGGAGCCCCGGTAAATGCATACACCACTGTCCGATGCTTGTTGCTGTCCACCAGCTGGCTCCCTGCACAATCCCTTCATAGATTTCGAAAGGACAGCTCGACTTTGTCGTGCAGACTATCGATATGTCAAGGCTATTGTGTAAGTACATTGATATTACATTATTGGAGACAAGGCGCTGAACTGACATCTCTCAGCATCGGCGCTGTCCCTACGCCGCGACCCGCGAATGCTTAAACTGCCACCCTACCTTTCACTGCTGTGCATTTTGATTGGTGTAGCTTGGCTTGTTCTTTTACCACTTGACTACTACTCTCGACAGACTTATATTTCTGAAAACGCTTTGCTTCCTGGCCAGGTTCATACGTATTTCGGTGGCAGCGAGCAGAGCATATTTCGGGCATACCGACGCGAACTAGATACCTTTGCGAATAAGAGCAATTACGAGTAAGCAGGCAGTTAAATGCTAGAAACGCAGTGCATCCTAGAAGATAGCCATAGACTTACAGTACCAGAATTAATCACCACCTTGAAAGTATACTCGGCGCAGTTGGGATTAAAGTTGGGAGACAGAATTACACATATTCTTCGGCTGGGGAGAATTACGGCGGTGAAAATCTATATGGGATATTACAAGCTCCTCGAGGGGATGCCACTGAGGCTATAGTTTTGGTGGCGGCTTGGAATAACATTGAAGGGCAGTTCAATCGAAACGGGGTGGCTCTAGCGCTCACTCTAGCTCGGTATTTCAAGCGTATGCTCAATAGTTGCTCGCATTAGACGTTAGCCTGGAGTCCGTTGTACTGACAGAGCCTTACAGGGTGGTCGTTATGGTCGAAAGATATAATTATCCTTGTGGCACCGAACAGTCGAACTGGTACTCAGGCTTGGGTAGACGCATACCACGATGCCCACGACTCTCACAATGTTGCCTCATTACCTCTCAAATCAGGAGCTTTGCAAGGCGCAGTCGCGATTGACTATCCCTCCGATCAACGTTTTGATGGTGTTCATATCATTTACGACGGTACAAATGGGCAGTTACCCAACTTGGACCTAATCAACTCGGTCATAAATATTGCTGGTGGCCAGATGGGAATGCGGACAGCCATTCAAGGCATGCATCATCACCATGATTCTTATCAAGACCGGTTGAAAACAATACTGAGGGGGATGCTGAGGCAGGGCCTTGGCATCGGTACCGGCCCTCACAGCAGTTTCATACCATACCACGTTGATGCGGTAACCCTGCAACCGTATGGCGAAGGTTGGCAAGATGAAATGGCCATGGGTCGAGTGATCGAGGGCACCTTCAGAAGTTTGAACAACCTGCTGGAGCACCTACATCAGAGCTTTTTCTTTTATCTGCTTATGCAAAGAGATCGCTTTGTGAGCATTGGTACCTACCTCCCGAGCGCAATGCTTTTGGCGGCCAACTTCACCATAATGGCTATTTTTTTGTGGGTCAAGAGTGGACAACCTACATCCCATGTCCCAATCGCGGAAGCTTTCCCTTCTCAACAGTCAGACTTGGTGAAATCAGGCGAAACTCAAGCAAAAAATGTTTCACCGACAATCCAACCTACAGAGCGAAATCTCTTTCTCCCTCTGGGAATTGTGGCAACGTGTCATGCTGCATCCATTATACCGTTATTTGTTTTCAATAACATTCACGCCGCCGTAAGTTTTTCATCTCCGTTCCACTCTCGGAGTAGCCATTCCTGGCCTCCTTTTTTTTTCGTGCTCCTTCTAAAAATTAATCAACAATTGAAGTTCCTGCCTGTCTCCTTTGCCATCTTTTGTGTTGGCTCCGTCGTACTCCCATCCCTTTTAGCTCACTTACTTCCTATTTTCTTTACATCGAGCCCGCAGCACTTTCAGTTGACAAAATCATTTTCCTTACTTGTTCTCGGAATGGCATTGGCTACACTGGCAACACTGAACTTCTCTCTAGCATTCTTGGTCGGTATACTTGCCAGCCCCCTCACATTTGTACAACCTTATAATAGCAAGCTTTTGAGGTACCCTGTTGCTGGATTGCTCAGTGTTGTTGCACCCCCCGTGGTTCTATACACTGCAGCTCAATTTTCCAGCCTGGCTATCTCGGATTTACTAAAGGAGGCCAGCTTCGGGTGGAACGTATGGGCTATGTACACACCGATCGTGATCTGGTGCATCTGGTGGCCGGCTTGGCTGGTAGCCATGATTAACGCTCTTATGACAATCTAGCTTTGCATGGTCATATTTGTATATTGTAGATTAAGAAAGTTTAGTCACTATACTACTATACAGAACCAGGAATATTCGGGGCCTGCGCCATTGCTTTTGACTAGATAGTATACATGTGTGTCCTTTTACCTCTGTACGCAATCATCCTGGCACAAGAACTGGGGACAGAGCTTCGGAGCGCAGACAAAGTGTTAACCCGCATCAGGATGTGCCTACCTATGCATCAGGACGGATCTATCCTTGCCTCTATTCTCTAGCTTGCAGACCAGTGATACATTCGAATTGATAAGCTTGTTCGCGTTCTATGCAGCCCATACGTCCTTCCCTGCCGTTTCGATCCAGTTACCGAGTTGATTTACGTTGGAATCCCATTCAAGCAGACGTTGGCGCATATTGCCGATTTGCTTCATGTCGAGCACCTTGGGTTGCACCCAAGTGATGTGAGCAACTTGATCAACCTGATCAATTGTGCCTCGCACCAAGCCTAGGCTTAGTGCTTTCATAAATAGATGTTCAATTTCGTTTGGCTGGACCTTTGTCTCTTGTGAAATGGTTGCGAAAGTCATGGTACGATCGTGCGGTGGTCGCCGAAAAACAGCTTCTGTGAGAGCGGCGAGATAGATCTTCTGACGCAGGTGCGTAGAATGCTCGTTAAGTAGCTTGTTGGACGTAATGTTGTCGGACAAAATATCATAAGCTGCGAGATCGCCACGATTGAATGCAAACAGCAGCTCTCGCAACCAAGCATCGTCCTCGCTTCGAGCAAGGGCATCGAGTATTGGATGCAGTAAAAGTTCCCCAAAATTATATATGCTGTTTGAGACTAAAGCAGCCACGCTGAGGTAGTAAGCTCGCCTATGGCGCTCGGCATCTGAGAGAGACGACAAATCGATACAAGCGAGATAGAGAAGTGACGTGCGATAGTAGTTAGCGAAGTCCATTTTTCGCTATCATCAGTATCGTTAGTACAGACAGCACACATCTGCAACAGCCAGCGAACGTACTTGATAGTAGCTTGCATTGGCATCATAGAATGCGGCGTGGACGATAGTTTCCACAGAGTCAAATGAGTCTAGTATCTTCTCGGCGGCATCTAGATCTCGCCGTGCGTCGTCTAGATCGTTGAGATTCAATTTGACGCGAGAGACGGCTACAGAAGCGAAAACAAGTGCGTCTTGTGAATTTTCACTGTCGACCTTCTTGACAACAGACGTTAGAAAAGATAGTCGTTCCTGTTCATCTATGTTCAATGGGTTAGTGCAACTAAAAGAATATGTCACGCAATATGCAAATTACCTTTGCATTGTGTCGCCGCTTTCAGTGCCAGATCTACAAGCTTGAGTTGGTTGATTTTGTCCGCGAATTTCAGGATAAAAACCTTGTAGAATGACAAACGCTGAGGCGCACTTTTAGGATTGCTAAAAAACTCAACAAGGGAATCCGTGAGTTGGTGCCAGAGTTTGCGCTCCCAGAAAGTTTCAAAGTCAATAATCAGAGGCTGTAGCTCCTCTGGTGCGCTGTCTCTTTGGTCTGCGAGGAAGTCGGGAATCGTGTCTGCTGTCATGCTGATGAAAAGTATACGAGGTTGTTGACCTCCGTGACCGGTCGGTTGTTGATAGTGGAGGCTGTTATGAAAACAAGATTTCGTAATGTCTGATGGATCTATGTTCACAAGCTCAAGTATCTAACACATCGACAGAAGTCACAACACTTACGGAGTACCAACGCGGCCACCAGCAGCCTAGTACACGGGCCACGACAGTGCCCGTGATCCAACACGTGATGCAACCAGTAACTCTCTGCTCAGCTTCCCTGTAAAGCACCCATTGCCAAGCCGAACCAGCTTCAGAGTTGTACGGAGTAAATAAACTGCCTACACAGGGAATCACAATTGTCATCTCTCAACCCAAAAATTACGGAGATGTATTCTTCCCTCCATGCAGCGCGTTCAGCGCGTCTGTCTGCTCAAAACGCCATTGGAAAAAGACTCGTTTCCGATATTTCCATCACAAGGACTGGAAAGCCCATCCTTCGAGTTGAAGGAGGAAGGTAAGCTATCTCCTGTCTTGACATCAAATTGCGGGCGCTTCTGATGAAATTGCACTATTAGATCGTCTCTCGGAGGTAATGCGTGATTTCCGTCACTCTATCGAGGGCAAATTACTTACGATCGACACAGGCCACACGGCGACGGTTTTCGGCGCAACTGGCCAGCTGGGTCGCTACATTGTAAACCGATTGGGTATGTCAAACAAGCATTGACAAGAAGGAATTGACATGCTAAGTCGCAAATAGCTCGCCGAGGATGCACGGTTGTTGTTCCTTTCCGTGAAGAAATGACTAAACGACATTTGAAAGTAACTGGTGACCTTGGTCGCGTGGTGTTTGTTGTATGTGATGGACATTTGCACCATCATGACCGTTTCTCATGATTAACCTGTCAAAGGAATACGACCTACACAATACACCGTCGATTGAAGCAAGTGTACGGCATTCCGACGTTGTTTACAACTTGATCGGTCGAGACTACCCAACGAAGTATGCCTAAAAACGAAAATAAACATAACTATTTATTGTGGCTAAACAAGACCAGGAACTTTTCCCTCGAGGACGTTCATGTAGAGGGAACTGAGCGTATTGTTGAGGCAGTGGCAAAATACGACGTGGACAGATATATACAAGTGTCATCTCACAGTGCCAATCCGCAGTCCTCATCTGAATTCTATGCTACAAAGGTTTGCTACAAACTCACATCTGCTATTCACATCTGCTACTCATAACTCTAACATTCTTTAGGGCCGCGGAGAACAAGTAGCTAGGAGTATCTTCCCAGAAACCACTTTAGTCAGACCGGCGCCAATGTTCGGTTTTGAAGATAATTTGTTACTTAAGCTAGCATCTGTTCTAAACCTCTTCACTGCAAACAACATGCAGGAAAAATTTTGGCCTGTTCATGTGAGTTGAATTCCCAAGCTCTGTTACAGATCTGATAATGATAATTTCGCAGTCGATTGACGTTGGCGCTGCCTTGGAAAGAATGCTATATGATGACTCTACTGCTGGCGAGACATTCGAGTTATATGGGCCCAAGCAGTACAGCTTGAGTCAGATTGCTGGTATGGTGGACAAAGAAATTTTCAAACAGAGACGACATGTCAATGTGCCTAAAGTCATTCTCAAGCCAGTCGCTGGCGTTTTAAACAAAACCCTTTGGTGGCACACAATGTCGGCAGATGAAGTTGAGCGAGAATTCATGGACCAGGTCATTGACCCTACGGCCAAGACATTTAAAGACCTTGGAATTGAGCCTGGCGACATTGCAAACTTTACTTATCACTATCTTGTAAGGCATTCCTCGTGCCAATTGTTTATCTTCACCTCTAACGTCATTCTAGCAAGGATTCCGGAGCCAGAATTACTACGACTTGCCTCCAGCAACGGAGAAGGAGAAACGAGAAGACAAGAAGTATATTCACGTGCTGGACGAACTGTAATCTGTCTTTTTAAAATAGACAAACTCCAGCTATCCATTCTCATATCGATAGCTTTACGCCGACTTAGCGAGCAACTTTGTATTTTGTCAGTGGACTGACTACACTGCCTGTTCGGAAATAAATGTAAATAAGACAACCCACACGGGGCGGATGTGTCGCATCTACTATACATATTTGTTTTGTTAGTTTCTACTGGTTTATATTTTAAATCCTGAATGTGACTAGTAAGTGTCCGGTGAGGAGTTATCATATAGCGAAGATCTAGTGTTTGCAGTCATCATACTGTGTTTATTCTCCGCAACGCAAGAGGGCGAGTGGGAGTTTCCTACAAGAGCAGTATTGCAATGTATTGACATCAAAATGAACGAGGTGATGATGCTCTGTACATGTTTGCTACAACCTTTGGCTAGATACACTTTACCAGGCCAATTCATGAAGAGGTGGACAAATGCATCAAACAGGCGCGGCAGCAGCGCATTCGCCTAGGGAGCCAATACCGAGCAGGATCCACAAATTCGCATTCTTGAAACCCTCTTGCTCGCTCCAACTTGTTGCACCGAGGCTTTTAATTGCGAATGGGCCAACGAGCTTTCGAACTTCAATTGCATCGTGAGGGTTCATCAACACTTCCTGCGATTCTTGGAGGCGCTGTATCGCTTTCTTCTACATTATGGCATACGACGATAACGAACCGGTGTGAGTATTGCAAGTCCTCGCTGCCATCTATCGACGTCCCCAACTAATTAATTCCGTCGCGTCGTCCAGAATACTCTCAGCTCATGCGCTTGCAGCTTTGGCTGAATTCAATGCCGAGAGAGATTCTCATCAATCTAGGTTTGACAATCTGAAAGCCCAGGCTGAGCAGGATGCACAGTTGTCAATGGAGGCTTTCACAGAAGACTGGAACGAGTCGCAGTTTTGGGTAAGCTTGTCTCTGTAAAGCAAATCAAACATAGAAAGGCTGTATCAAGAGTCACAACATTAACTAGGTGTACATAATGTCGCCTTTCATGTACGCCCAACGAGTCGTTCAGGGCTAACAGCCTGTACTATGGTTTAGTATTCTGATGAGACTGCGGAGCTACTGGCAGATCAACTGTTGGATGGATCTACTTGTAGCTCAACTATTGGCGTTGTTTCAGCACCGAGCGTGTTCGTGGCGCTCCGGAATAAATTGGTGAGTGCTACATGCTGAACGCTACTCCTCAGGAAAACAGACAGCTTACTGGTAGCCCAATCTGCCACTGCGAACGTGGCAAGGGGTGTTCCTCAAAATAGCGAGAAATTCCCGTGGGTAATCGTCCAAAACTTATTCTGCTGGAACATGATGATCGATTTGGAGTTTTTTCTGAATACGTTTACTACGATTACCAAGAACCTTTGAAGCTCCCAAGTAAGAAAGTTCATTCTAAGACTAGCAATTTCCTTCCAGAAGATTTTACGTACATCATGCTTCCTTCAGGATTCAACTATTACAATTTAAACCGTATAAGCGGACTGACATATCAACTAGAGGAGATGAGGGGGAGTTTGGATCGAATCATCTGTGATCCGCCATTCCTTAGTGAAGATTGTCAGACTAAAGGTGAGTCTTACAAGATTGGCGCAGGCTGAGAAGCGGGGGATACGTCCGTCATTCAATAGCTTCAACTGCAGTTTCTAACAGTAATTATTTCCCGCAATATAGCTGCACTTACAGCGCGTTGGCTATTGAAGGCCAGCAGTCCAGGTGTTTCATTGCCTCGAGTCATTGTTTGCACTGGTGAGCGGATGGAGAGTTTGGTGAAGAAACTCTATCGCTGTCTAGACGTACGAACCACAACTTATGAGCCAAGGCATGCTAGAGGACTAAGTAACGAATTCTACTGTTATGCAAACTTCGAATGCCTGGCATGGAGCTGGTCAACATAGCTTATCTTAATCACCCACGCACTCGTCAGGACAGTGTTCAGTACACCTGCATTTTCATTCTGCTCCGGCAGTTATAGATAACTTTATTCCGCTTTGGAGCTTTCAAGGAGCAGAAAGTTGCATTGTGACCTCAGCCAAGCATGATTTATTCATTGTGCCCCAGCATAGCTGCTTTAGCTGTATGATATTCCAAGTCACATGTTGCGCCATATTTTGCCCTCAACAGAACTTTATATTAAGGCCAAAAAGACATCTTAGCGAACGAAGAGGCAAAACACTAGGCTAGAGAGCGAATTATATAAAACAGCAAATAGGCTTGTGCACCCAATACTTCCGAAAGAGTGGCAAGTTCCACTTTGTGATCGTTAAACTTAAACCACTAGACATAGTCAACTCCATTGGTCCTCGCAAAATCAAAACGTCAATATTGACGTAAAAATGAATGGTCAAGCTCACCTGATTGCCGACTCGGCAGTATGATACATAGTGACCAGTCTCTATTTCTCCAACGTGCACTATGACACTCAACAAGTCATACATGCAGGATCTCTCCAGTTCCAAACTCTCGCGATTGTCTCGATTGCGAATTCTATTCGTATAAGGAAGCATGTTAAGTTGCAGGGGAAATTGAACTTTGTGGTCGATTTTGGAGGCAGCTCTCTCGTGTCTGCCCTGTTTGTATTCAAAACGCTTTAGTCAAAGATGTTAGCATTGATGAAAAGCCTTAGTTAGAGGCAATAAATGGTACTCTTCACCTTGAGCTGAATAGACAAAACGTTGGGCAGACGCTTGATGCTGGTATACCGTTTCGCTTGCTGCGGAGAAGAGCAACTGTGACAACGATATTCGCATTTGTCAAATTTGACATACTCTTCGTCCAAGCAGTCATTTAATGTCAAAGCGGGGGCCTTTTGGCCTGTTTTCTTAGCCCTTCTTTGCATAAGTGTGTCCAACCCAAGACTCAAGTCCAGGAACGACTGCACAGTATTGGTAGTGCCTTTGCAATTCTGACAAGTTGTCGTTGTCTGCATCTTACCGTAGAAAGTTTGGTGAATGATACAGTTGCAACTGTGTTCGGATCCTATCTCGGGTCTCTTCCCATCTCCATTACGCTCATGTAGCTCCTCAGCCAGAAATTGAAAAAACTCATGTGCATCTTGTTCCTTTGTTGTTACCAGGTTCTCGAAAGCCTTTTTCTCGGAGATCCAGAATCCAGACAATATATTTGCCGCCGTGTATCCGTTAGTGTTTTCCAAGGCGTAAAAATCTTGAAACATATCGTCCATAGCACAGCTTAGGCAATGTTGAACAGTGCAGTCAATACTCTGGTGCCCATCGCTGAGGTAAAAGTTGCGTAAAAGGGGGTTGTGTAGAAAACTTTGAAGAACAACATTCTGGTAGCAAGTAGCACCGGCGTTGTAGATACCTCGCAAGCCATTAGCGCGACACGACGCTGTTGTGGTGTTGGAACTAATATAACGAGGATCATCTTTGATCGAATCTGTAAACAACTCGTCATGTTTTCTCTTTCGTCCTGTCCGGGAAAAGCTTGTCAGCATCCCGCCGGGCATCTGTCATTCATGAGTTCATAGAACGCAGTACCCACCAGAAAATGACCCAGTGCCAATCTTGCGAACACGAAGTTCTTCCAAAGTTGGGTCCCAAACTAAGTCATCGCATATCTGACAATATAAAGATCCGCTTCTAGAGTCCACATCTGGCATCAAGTCAGCATACAAATGAGACACTATCCAAATGTCAAGCATACAAAAGCGGTGTGATTTTTTGGTCCCATGTCTGAGGCGATCTTCCTCAGTGACCGTAGTAGGGCACTGCAAGCAGAGGTAGTTCGAGGTCAGAGATGTAATCGGCCGCCCTTCTTGATTTGTTGACGTTTGTGGTACGATCGGTGTCGAATCAAATATGCCCCGTAAAATCATTTTGTAATGTGCAATCGAACTATTCATAACCTCCTGCCCCTGCGATAGTAAAAGCTGGACATGTTCTATGGTACAGTCAGAGATGGTCTGAAGCTTTCTATTAATGGCATATTAGTGTTGTTTTCATACCACACCCAAACATTGGGACGCCTGGCGCAGGCGATTTGACTTTTGCGCTCCTCGGGGACGCTGGTGTTGTCGGACGAGTAGACATGATGAGTAAATAGTCAATTCAAGTGAATGTAATACTACAACAGCGAATCGATTTCCCAGCGCGTAAATTTAGAACCTGATGAGTTGGGTAGCTGATAAGACTGCCACACATCAACTGATTCGTTCGAAAAAATATTTTCGAGGTCGGGTAATGTAGGAGGCCTACCGTTTCGTAGCGATGAATATCGAGAGAATGACAATTCTATGTCGTGGTTCGTTAATACAACATCAAGACGTTCATCGCGTATAAAAAGCTACATTACCTCCTGGGCATAATGCCGAGTGCTATAGCAATTGACGAACCGAAGTCTGGAGACTACGTATCTGGTTGTTGTCCAAGGATACGCGATTGAGCACCAAGTCTTGCACGAGTGTAATCCGAATCCCGGCGCTAAACAAGCAAAAGGAGACGAAATCGACTATCCAACTGTAAGCTTGCTCTTCAGCTCCGGCTATGTCCCAGCCAACGATAGCTGCTCTTTATTGAGCCTCAAATGTCTGGTGAAGGTTGTCGATGATGCAGCCAGACGAGGAGCTGCTAGGCGGTTATCGATAACTAATCAACGATGAAGTCGGAGTGGGTTCCGCAGGTTTCGTTACTGTACGGAGTACGGAGTAGCCAAACCAAGAATGCTACATACTCATATTAGAATCGACATGCCGGTACCACATGAGCATATATCTTAGTTTCAGTTAGATTGTTCAGTATCTACAAGCTGAAACTTACCGCTGTAGCTTCAATTATGTCAAAGATTCCCGATATTTTGTTTTTATCGCAATGTGATATCTAGAGGGAGCAAGTCCCTCAAAAGCTACAGTCTAACCGCACAATACAGTAGTGATTATATACCTAGGTACCCAAGAAGCTCAATTCCTTATACGTGCTGATGGAAGGCTCCATGAGCTGTATCTCACACCAAATAAGTTTTCTAAATGTGCGTCTACGAGGGGGGCTGCAAGGACAGCGCTCAGTCCCAGCAACCAACAGGACAGCAGAAGTCACGTGTTGTCGTGACGGCTCACGACACGTCCAAACGCGGTCAAGAAACAAGTCAACAAATCATAAATCATTCATGATTCCTTGATACTCACGATTTGCAACAAAAAAACACCTGTGCCGACGATGGTCTCCCCGTAAGAAATTTCTTTGGAAAATGGCTACTTTAGCAACTCGTCGCTAACGTCGATCCAGGCCAACCACCTTATCGAAGCAATCGCCGGTTGAGAAACATTCAATCAGACGGAGCCACTCAAGCTCAGAGGCTCTCAACAAGCTTCATAAGCCATTCAGATGTCCCGGAACTGCCTCGAGGGCACCTGCAACAGAAAGATCTTCACGCAAACGAAGGAAAGTTGATTATTCGGGCACAGACGGCGATGTCGCTGAAGGTAAACCATACAGCAATGACGATCGCTTAGCGCTCGCGACTCGAGATATCAACAGATTTCCCGTATTTAGGGCCAAAGAGAAAGAGACAGTATTTCGAAAAGCTTTCTCTGTGCCACTGAAGGACAAAATTAGCGCATCATACAACCCGAACAGGCCACCTCCCACCCTTGGCTTAAGACAGGGTGCGGTAATATCTCCCAGACCATTACACGATCCAAGCGGCGAATTCGCCATCGTGTTATATGATCCAACAGTAGATGGAAAGCCTGGTAATCTCTTGGAACCACAGAAACCAAACGAACCAGAGGTCACCCAGACACCCAAACTAGACGCTCCTTTGGTACATAAGAGCCTAGCAGAGATTCTCGGTATCAGAAAGACGGTGCAGAACGAACCAGCAAAAGTTCCGGTAGTTCTTGATCCAAAACTTGCGAAAATACTTCGGCCACATCAGGTTGAAGGAGTCAAATTCATGTACCGTTGCGTGACCGGAATGATCGAGCAAAAGGCAAATGGTTGCATCATGGCTGATGAGATGGGACTGGGCAAAACATTACAATGCATCACTCTCATGTGGACATTGCTCAAACAATCGCCCGAAGCAGGGAAGCCAACCATACAGAAAGCAATTGTGGTTTGTCCAGCAAGTTTAGTGAAAAACTGGGCTAATGAGCTTACCAAATGGCTTGGTGCTAATGCTATCACGCCTTTTGCTATAGATGGAAAGGCATCGAAAGAAGAGCTGACCAGGCAACTGAGACAATGGGCTATTTCCTCTGGTCGATCAGTCATCAGACCTGTCATTATTGTGTCATACGAAACCTTGAGGCTCAATGTTGATGAGTTAAGACACACCAAAATCGGGCTGCTGTTCTGTGACGAGGGCCATCGATTGAAAAATGCAGACAGCAATACCTTCAATGCTCTCAACAGTCTCAATGTTTTTCGCAGGGTAATACTAACCGGAACCCCGATTCAGAACGATTTAACGGAGTACTTCTCACTTACCAGCTTCGCTAACCCGGATTTGCTGGGCTCCCGTTTGGAGTTTCGAAAGCGGTTCGAGATTCCAATCCTTCGTGGACGAGACGCCGATGCTTCCGAAGCAGACCGACAGCGTGGCGATGAATGCACTGGGGAGCTGCTTGGTATCGTTAATAAGTTTCTCATTCGCAGAACCAATGACATCCTCTCAAAATATTTACCGGTTAAGTATGAGCATGTCGTGTTTTGCAATCTGGCTCCGTTTCAGCTTGACTTGTACAACTACTTTATCACTAGTCCCGACATCCAAGCTTTACTTCGAGGAAGAGGCAGTCAACCGTTGAAAGCAATTAATATCTTAAAGAAACTCTGCAATCATCCCGATTTACTACATATGGCGGATGATTTACCCGGATCTGAGATTTGCTTTCCAGCCCAGTATGTGCCCAAGGAAGCACGAGGCCGGGATAGAGACGTGAAGGCTGAATATTCTGGCAAAATGTTGGTCTTGGATCGAATGCTTGCACGCATCCGACAAGCAACAGACGACAAAATCGTGCTCATTAGCAACTATACATCGACTTTGGATCTTTTCGAGCGCTTGTGTCGGTCTCGCCAATATGGCTGTCTGCGCCTTGATGGAACCATGAATGTGAACAAGCGTCAAAAACTTGTGGATCGCTTCAACGACCCAACTGCCGAAGAGTTCATCTTCTTGCTCAGCAGTAAGGCAGGTGGTTGCGGAATCAATCTGATTGGCGCCAATCGTTTGGTGCTTTTTGATCCAGATTGGAATCCTGCAGCAGACCAGCAGGCATTGGCACGTGTGTGGCGTGATGGACAAAAGAAAGACTGCTTCGTATATCGATTTATTGCAACAGGTACTATCGAAGAGAAAATCTTTCAACGTCAATCTCACAAGCAGAGTTTATCATCTTGCGTCGTCGACTCAGCAGAAGACGTGGAACGGCATTTCTCTCTGGACAGCCTGCGCGAACTATTCCAGTATCGACCGAATACAACAAGTGACACTCACGACACATTCAAATGCAAGAGGTGCAAACCAGATGGAAGGCAGCACCTTAAAGCCCCGGCAATCTTATACGGAGATACAAGTACCTGGAACCACTTCGTCAACAAAGCTTTGCAGTCCATTCAAGACCTGCTTTTGAGGCAGGAGTGCAGCTTAGGGGAAGTGTCAGCAGTTTTTCAATATATATCACACTGACTGGCCCTCTTTAAGCTTAGTGGCTTCAGAGAAGCGTTCCTTATTGTTTTTCATTTTCAGATAAAATACGAATTATAACCATTTTTAGCAATTGAGAAGCATTATATACTTGAACAATGCTGAGACGGAACTCTTATGTATGTTTTTTTTTTTGTTAATGTGAACTTCCGACTATCTTAGAACACTGCTGGCCTGCTTATAATTGGTAGGTTCCAAGGCTGTTCGCTAGTGACGAGGCACACCGCACATCTTATCTGTAGCGGGGCACCCTGGTCTCCTGTTGCACGGCAGGCACGCACGCACGCGTAGAGTAGCTAGTATGCTCGGATTAAGTAATCAGCGCACACCGCTAGGGTGGAGCGCGCGCCCCTTTTCTCTAGCAGCAGAGGGGAACCCCCCTCGGCATGATCATCATCAATGAATTATCTATGCCTAAGTACATATATCATCCAATCAGAACCTTTGAATGCGATACTCGTGCAAGATCTCCCATTAACACAAGCTGGAAGCCACTAACTCCACCCACAAGCTTAGCTAGAGAAAAATCTGTGAGTTTGGGTTTTGGACTTCGCAACGGTGGCATACAAGAATCACCATATAATTAATTATTGGAGACATTAGGTACTAACGTACCCATTACAAGGCATATATACAAATAACATCCTGCGGCAAATACTGTCGGCTGACGGAGAGCGATCATTCTCATATCCCGTGGGGATATTTCACAAATAGTGTGAGGGTTGGTCGTATGTTTTATTTCTTATCCCACAGAGAACGCGCCAGCACAGTAGCTTACTTGTGCAATTAGCTATATCGCAATGTCTCAAGAGGGGTTGAAAACGACGTGTAAATCCGACTTCTCAGCCTATTTTCTTCAGCAGCTTACACGCGAACTCTCAGACGATCTCGACAAGGTCAGAGAAGCTAACGACTTTAAACCCGACTCTGTGCCCTTCCTTGTTCGTGCTCTGAGGCAGGGCTCATCACAGCTCACATCAGAGGGAAAGACTGCGGTGAATGGGGAATGCTCTTTAGAAGCCTCTTCCGCAAGTTGACATGCTCAGTCCGCTTGCAGCGTTATGAATTGCTGTGGAGATGAGAGCTAAATAATGTTGCCCTGTTCTCTCTATTAGCTTAGCGGGGTCTCACATGCGACATACAAGTTCAAACATGACTTTTCCGTGGTCAGGGTGGCCACCCTGTGCCGAGATATACATGGCAATGTAGCAATTCAACGCGCCGTTTCAACGGCATTAGCCGCAGCATTTTAAACAAGTACAAACGCGCGCAGGTCTGTCCCGTCTATTCAGAAGGCACGCTGCTCTCAAACAATAGGGTTGAATCTGCGAGACACCTATATTTGACTACTTAATGGTCTACATGCTTGAAGTTTTTACTCGAATGAAATATCTTATCAAGGCTACACACGCTTAAACTCCTGCAACATCATCCACCAGGAGCTCTACCAGCCAGAAGTCAAATCTGGCTTAGGAAAGGCACAAGAAATAAATGCTCAGAAAGATAGAAAGAACCCAAATTTGAAGAATAGTGACCCTAATTATGTGTTACCAAGTCGTATTTCTTGAGGCACATATCTCTGGAGAGCGATTCGCCTTGTAGTTGTCTTACAGTGCTGATAACGCTCGCTGATTGATTCGCAGATGAAACTGACCCACTGTCAGTTATGTGGGAGTTCTAAAAAACTGGTCTGATCCTCTGCGGACGGCCCAGCCCTTGATGGCCAGCACAGTTATTTCCCATGCCATCAGCAATCCCACGAGACCCATCGTAACTGTGTACACAAACATAGCATCTAAATCGTAGTGGACCATGCCGTCAATCGTATCTGAACTCTATTTCGTTTGTCAACACTGTGGGAACTGCCAGCTTACATATGGTGGGATCGTTCACTCACGCTTGCCATGAAGACAATGCCACCAGCGATGAGGCCAAAGGATGTCAACAGCTCAGTCGGAGGGCGAGATGGAAGAACCGATCTAGGAGGTCGAAGGTACATAATGACATAGGTCAGCCCTCGCGCAAACGAGGCACCTAATAGCAGGTTTCCCCATTGCTTGTGCACCATTGTGGAAATCGTCGACGACTGGTGGTGGGAGCCCATCATGATTCCGAGGAGCAGAATGACGAGCGCAGGTATCGGGTTTATAGAGAATTTATATGTTTCTGGTGTCTGCCATTTCTCCATTGCTTCCTCATTCGATATTTCCTGCGGCACTGTGGCCAATGCTGTCGTATTCAACAGGGTTCTGATAGTAGAAGACTCAATGAGCATGCCACACTACGCACATTGTTAGTTATCGTGATATCGGTGTTCGTTTGAAACGCCTAGCCCGGCTGCCGAAATATCGCGGCCAGATAACATATTTGTAAAGGACAAGTCATGAATAATTGTTCGACCAGAGACTCACCAATCCACCTCCTATAAACAGAATAGTGATAGACAAATGCTCCAAGTCCTGAGAGCTCCACTCGTCACCCCAACTGCCAAGATGTTCCAAAAATATGTTGGTAGAGCCATAAAAGAATATAAGCCCACTTTCAACAAACTCTGCCGATGGGCACCATCTTGTCTGCTTGCGAATGACTGGTCTGAGATTCCACGCCCAGCCCACATCTGCAAAGCTTCCTGTCCAACGACCCAAGGTGAATAGCCCGAACCAAAAGAATACACCACCCTTGACCCAGTGAGCTAGACCGCTGTATATTGCCTGGTTTTCCTGTTTAAATCAAGTTATGTCAGGGACATATCTCATCTCATATTCATACATATATATATATATATGTATCAGTCAGTGTCGTGCGTGTCAATAACTTACAAAAAAACGGCCAAAAACAACTATGCCAGTTGTAAGAGCCACAAATCCAAACAGTAGAATAGTTCTGTCTATGGCACTGTAAAGAAGGTCGAGATATTTCCATGTCCAAGACGAAACAATATACATAGCTTTAGATGCCACGGTATTGCTAGGCAGAAATGGCAATGACATGGATCCAACATTGTCCGCCTCATCAATCTCGTTTTCGTACAGATGTTTTTCTTCATCGCGGTGAAGATGTTCCTCGCTGTCTGATGTAGAAAGTGAGCTGCTTCGAGATGATTCAGTTCCCGGCTCCGTATCTTGTCCATTGTCATTTGACAAGCGATCGGCACCTTCATCTTGGGACTGACCAGATAAGCTCAACTGACATTCTCCGAATGGAATGGGATTGTATGCATGTGTCTGGTTTTGCTTCAGATGATATCGCCCAACTACGGTGCCAGCCAAACGTCCAACCAAATGTATTAGTACTTGCGCCAGCATAACGGAAGTTGCTATCCACCCAATCTTATGATGCGCGTTGTTTGGATATAGATCTGGTGTCTGCGCATTGTATACCACCGCCAGGAAGACACCGAGACCATTGATTGCGATGAACGCAAACTGAGTGGCAACAGTTACACTAGAATGAGCAATTGATAACATTACAGCTAGAATGGGGAAAATGCACTCATCAGCAGTCGAAGGACAAGGCTTAACAGGACTGATAGTCATTTGCAAACAATATGAAAGGAGCACTCACAAACGGGTAGCAGAAACACCCATGCCAATACCATGAGCGTGATATGTGCATAAATAATATCATGACCATCAATAAGTGCGAAGTATGTAAGCGGATAATCCGGCTCAGGCACAGGAGATGAACCATTCCTGCCCTGTCCAGGCGCGTCTTCGTGACCACCATATTCACCACCCATATCCCCATGTGCGGTGGCTATTTGAGCGAGCAGGGCCAAACTCGTAGCAATAGTGGTCATAGTGGGAGAATAAATCAGGCCGAACCAAGCCATGGTTTGTAGACGGTAAAATTCAGTGCCACCTGGTGACAATTGGTCCACTCCGTGTCTTGATTCGTGCTTTATTTCTCCTTCCTTTTCACGTCGGTATAGTTTTCCTTTACCCAGTTTTTTTTTTTTCCTTCTTTCCCCCCCCCCCTTTTTTTTTTCTTCCCTTTGGGTTGTTGGACTGAACCCGTCCTTTGGGGAGGAACTATCTGCTACTGCTCGCTCGAGTCGCAGCTTGTTTCAGCGCTTTACCTATCGCACGAAATAGTAGCAACTCTCACCCAAGACTAAAATGCAGCACACCAATTCACACGCGGTAAGGTCTAACCATTCCGGCCGTGGCCGCCAATTTCAGAGGTCAGGAAAATCAGTACTAAAATTTCGTTTAGATAATTAGGGTTGGAAAGCCATAACAGGAAAGAGGGTAGCGTTGCCTTAGCTAAGAAGTTGCGAAATGCGTGATCCCAAATAATCAAGTCAACAACAAGACTTTGTGGGGTTAAAGTACTGACGTTGTGATATTTGCTAGAGGTTGAGTGTAGCATGTTTTAGGTAACAAATAAGCCGTCATGGAGAGGAGACACGCAGACTTATTATACCGCTCCCATACAACGTCATTGTCGACACCAGTCAGTATTCTTGAAGATAGCCGTGAATGCCCCGCTGGAAAAATCGTCGGCTGCATTAGATTAGCAAGCATGCTGGCAGCGGAATTCACGGGAATAATTTGCTACGACGCATACGCACATACTCTGGGTCCGAAGCTTCCGAGATGAACAGGGTACAGCGCTAATTGCGGTCAGCAGCTCATGTGAGACACGATGCTCAAGATTCCTCAGAGCCGGAGCTCCGGTTCCAAACTCATATGAAAATATTGACGACTACCCCATGCTCAAATCATTACTTCCTCATAAGAGTATAAAATTGGTCAGCAGCAGCCAAAATCCCTTCCCCGCGGATCCCGCCATGGCTACCCTTAATCTTGCATGCAGAGCTCGTGAACTTTAATAGTCCATTCCCGCTCTTCGGTCGCGGTACCTTAATAGTCTTGGACAGCTGCCTAATACCGTAGCATGTCAAGCCATCAATATATTACACACCGACTTCAGGCCGGATGCATAGGTGACAATATCTATCTACTGACAAGCGAGACAATACTGGCTTTGTTTAGTGAACCGCTCGTAGTAGCGTTACCAGAAAACATCAATTGTATCAAAGTTTTGCTCCGCATGCGGAGCGATATAACTAACTAATTGGGCAAATAGTACGGAGTACGGAGTAATACGTTGTGCTATTGTACTCCATACTTGATCCAGCCAGCAGCACCTACCAACTGCTGCACGTGCATTTGCCTGCTACGCAAAGTCTCGGGTGACTCATCCGCCATCCATTAGTTCCTCAGTAAACTCAGCCGAATCCGCAGGGACACTACATTTATGGCAGGCTTACTCTCACGCGGGAAAGGATTTAATCCATTCATTCATATAGAAGCTCTTGAAGTGTATGAAACATGTACAACTGAGCTTGTGACTATGCCGGATTTACTGTATAGCATTAAAAAAAAGGATATTTTATTCTTAAAAAAAATCTTTTTATAACTTCTTTTATCTGTCTTTTTCCCGCCTTTTTAAAGAACTGCCTGGTTCTGAGCCAATTGCCACTGGTCCTTGCCATGCTGGATGACTACGCCATCTCGGCTCAGCTTATCAAGTATCTGTGTAACGCCTCGGCAAGCTGCAGGGTGAAGCTCAGGAGCAACATCGCAATATATAATTCCAACTATATCCACAGCAGACCATACATCATGGTTGACATGTGGGCTGCTAGCAGTCTTCATTGTCTGCAAGACTTGGTCTACTCTTTGTTGTCGATGCTCGATATATTCGGTTATTTTACCTGGCCCATCTTCAAGAACAGGACCATGACCAGGGTATGCCCTGCCAGAAAAGAGCCGCCACATTTTTTCAAGACTCTGAAGATATTCCGACATATCCTCAAAGACGGCAGTTCCGTGTCCAAGAACATTGTCACCCGTGAACATAGCATCTTCTTCTGCCAGTACGAAGACCATATGATCTTGAGTATGACCCGGGGCGAAGGTGGCCGTCAATGTGACCCCATCAATCTTGAACTTTTGTCCATCTGTAATTGCACCTTGTCCTGTCTCCGGATCACACTTGTAGACGGTTGCTCCGGGAGCTGCTGAGAGGAGGTCGGCAATGCCGCCCGTGTGATCATGGTGCCAGTGTGAGATTAGTACAGTTTCCACAGTTGCCTTCTCCTCCGTCAATGTTTTTTTTAGTGATGAAATCCAAGCCGGTCGTCCTTCCCCTGTATCAATAAGAATACGGCGATCACCCGAGCCTAGCAGATAGGTGTTTGTTCCCTGAAGAGTGAATTTACCCGGGTTGCCTCCGAGAATTCGAATGCAGAGTGGGCTAAGCCGTTGAACAGCAGGGAGGGCATTACTATTGGTGTTCATGATTTTTAGCAGACCTCGGACTGCCAGGGGACCCATACAGAGTCGCAATTGGCCACGACTGACGGATGGATACTCCGTACTAATTGGAGAATTGACGAGAGCGAAGGAAAACAAAATCAGCCATTCAGTAGATGCTATCTTACGCTGTGAGGTGAATCGTAAGCATTTTTCCTTGGCCTTCGGTAGTCAAAGGAGGCGAAATAGCCTGGAAAGCTGACTATGATGGTGCGCCGCTTTGGCCACATCCCCATTGTGGGTGAGTGGGTGGGGTATGTTCTACCTCGGTTCTAGTCAAGCGGATCAAACATTGCCAAGAGAAAACAAGTCCTCGTCAACTTCTGCCCAACTTATCTACCCTCCATCCATAAATATCAAATTCAGACAATGTCATTTATAGTACTCAAAATTACTTACAGACCGTCACAGGCCCATGTAAAAGGGCTAGTTTAAAAAAAAATCAACCAGGTTGGATATCAGATGCTGCATTACGGAGTACTTGGCTCTCAATCGGATCGGAAACCTGACTGTGTTTTATGGCGAGAAGACCTAATCGCACTGGCATATATATCACAGTGCAGTCACGGCAGCAACGAAGAAACACTCTCTGGCCGAGAAGCAACCTCGCATTACTTGGTATGTTACACCTGATTTCGATTCCGTCCAGATTAGAGAACTACTAAGGAACAGTGGAGAACGCGCCCAAGTGTTGATCGATTTGAAGTCAAAATTATTAGATACGCGGCCATCAACTGGCGTAGGTCAACCGATTCGGCTCCTCCGGATTAATTCTAGTGGACAGGGCCGTAAACGAACAAATGTCAGCGGAATTTTGGGCTGGTTACCTCAGCGGTGCAGTAGGTATCCTTGTTGGCAATCCGCTCGATGTCTTGAAAGTCCGACTACAGGCAGGAGATGCGTTCACCAGCGGCTTAAAGTTCCAAGGGACTGCGGCTCTTATAACCGGAACGGCTGCTCCTGTTCTTGGCTATGGTGCTTTAAATGCTCTTCTCTTCGTATCATACAATCACTCGGAGTCTTCAATTCGAAAAGTACTCGCTTCGGATACAAGCCTGTTCGCAACTTGGGTTGGAGGAGCAGTCGGTGGACTTGCTACGTGGGTAATAAGTGCGCCTACCGAGATTGTCAAGTGTCGTGCCCAGATGTCAGCGTCTAAAGAATCCAGTTGGCGCATTGCACGACGTATCTGGCAGGCAGAGGGCATTCGTGGATTTTACTTCGGCGGCATGGTCACGGCCCTCAGAGACAGTGTAGGCTACGGTTTCTACTTTTGGTCCTACGAGTTTGCCAGTAGGCATTGGCCAGCATCCACCGCACAACGGGAAGATTCTTCTCTACTTCATGAAGCTCCGAAAATCTTGCTATGTGGTGGTCTTGCAGGTGTTATCACTTGGGCTAGTGTATTTCCACTTGACACGGTGAAGACTCGAGTCCAGACTCAGCGAATAAACTTCCAGCCAGAGACTGACCCAATAATACCGGAGTCCGTTGGAGGAAATTCTCGGGTATCCAGGCGGCTTGGCTCTCTGGAGACTGCGCAGGCTATGTTCAGAGAAGCCGGACCAAAACTCTTTTTTCGCGGTTTAACTGTATGTAGCATTCGCGCCTTCATTGTCAATGCAGTGCAATGGGCAGTTTATGAATGGGTCATGATGGAGTTATGTCCTGTCAATAGGAAAAAAGGCCCGTTGCAACCAGACACAGCAAATCAACCGTAAAATATCGAAATATTTATCACCGACAGGATTGATACCCTTCCCCCCTTCTGTCGCCTACTGCGCCTCAGCGCCACTCAGTAGAGTGCTCTGGAAAGTCCCAGCATTTAAGTTTAAATATGTATTGGAGTGCTGGCAGCAGCGGTACATCGAGGTCTTTGGAACCCAGAAATAGGCAATCCATTTCAAACTCAAGATATCAATTATTAAGTGACTTTATCTTATGTATTAAACGTGCTTTCAATTAGCGACTAGGCTGGGCCGCCTCAAACATACGAATTATTCTTTACTAACAAGCCTCGCCGGGTTCCAACCCCAATGTTGCTCAGCTGTGGAGGTGAGAATAAGTTAAATGCGGATTGTGACGGTGCATTTCGATCCGTACAGTAACACATTTGTCCAAAAATAGAAGTTAATTGCAAGAATGGCTTGAAATGGTATTAAATAAAGGTACATAATGACGGCATAATACGTCGTTCATTTCAAATTTCAATACGTTTCTGTCTTTGATTAGAGATGCACTCGTGGCTGGTCCAATAATCCTCATATAACATCTACAAGTGACGCTCATTCTTTACCGGTGCATCTACTCCAGCCAACCAGTCCAGCCGTTTGCTGCCATTCGACAGCAGGATCGTCAAATTTCTGGAACCATTTGTTCATAGCATCCGTTGCTGCCGAAGCAACGATGTCTACTGTGCCACCAGCATGCTGGGTGGAGGCTTTTGAACGTTCAGAGATACCGTGTTGCAAATCATCGCGCTTTTTTCTTTTCTTCTCGCGATCAGCCAGCCAACCCTCACGTCCCGCTAGGTATCTAGCACTGTGCCCTACTCCCGCGGTTTGGGGCGAAAACTGTTTACACGGCCGATCTAGGGGCGGTGCTGAGAAAAATAAGACTCGATCACCACTGTCATGTTGAAATCTTTGCCGAATCTGTTGATGAAGAGCATCATTTATATTATCCGGAAGCGTATAGACCTCCGGTGGTCGAGGGGGGTTGTACATATTTGTGGGAGTACTACTGCTACCCGACTGTGCATTGAATTGGGATCGCCCATGCGCATGTTGGTTGTAATGCGCAGGAATTGCGTTCGTCGCAGGCTGGTGATGGGTAAAAGAAGCCACTGGTTGAGAGTACGTGGACACAAAATTCTGCGCAAAACTTGCTTGCTGCTGCTGCTGCTGCT